>WPIO01000121.1:0-212500 GCA_009760855.2 Cristatella mucedo | reverse complement strand
TTAGCAAATTTGAAGGCATACTTTTTTATAGCGACTGAAGAGAGCCTTGATGGCGATCGAAACTCAACTTCAAGCCATTTGCTGTACCCTCGAAGCAGTCTTTTGAATCAATTGTCCTGGTCTCACCCGAAAACAAGCTACCGATAGTGGCAGTTGTCTATCGCTCACCAGGTACCAAATCCTCTTTTATCTCAGATTTCTCCGATCTCATTTCGATTCTGTGTGCAAGAAATCAATCCTTCCTCGTAATGGGTGATTTCAACGTTCACTTTGAAAACTTATCTGACGCTTTCAGCACCAAATTTTGTGCATTGACTGACTCGTTGTCTCTAGTGGCTCATGTGCATGGCCCTACCCACATCAAGGGTCACACACTCGACCAGATTTTCTCATACAACTGCACTTTGTCATCACCAATTATTACCAAATCCTGCTTATCTGACCACATGCAAATCTCACTCAATCTACAGTGTGTGCCCACATCCTCCTCTAAAATAACCTGTGAATTGCAAAACCTCAAGACGCTTGACATCGATGCTGTCCGTGTGAGAATATCTGCTTCACCTCTGCTGCTCAATCCTCCCTCCGATCTGTCATCATCATCAGCTTCAACACGACACTAGCTGACACGCTCGACGAGTTTGCACCATTGACAAAGCTCACTGTGCGCCCCCGCCCAGACGGCCTATGGTTTACTGCAGACATTAAACTAGCCAAGTCTACTAAACGAAAGCTTGAAAAAGCATACAAAAGATCCGGACTAACAGTCCATCGACAGGCATTTGAAGACTACTGTAGGTCGTTCCGATCGATCCTAGCAAAGGCCAAGTCTAGCATTTATAAAAACATTGCTAAATCACAGATGCACAATCCAAAAATGCTGATGACAATAAACCATCTCCTCAACCGTTCCCAGATTAGCTCCTTACCTGATGATCCTAATGATGATCTATCCTATCGCTTCTCTCGATTCTTTGTGCAGAAGATAGACAAGATTAGGGAATCCATCCCTGCGATGACAACCTCCCCACTAGAATGCTGTTCCTCGGATCCTGGCTGCACCTCAATGTCTGCATTTAAGCAGGTCACTAGTGATCTAGTCCTAAAGTTCGTATCGCAATCAAAGAAGAGAACAATTTCTCTGGACCCTATCCCCACAATCTGTCCTGCTCCTACGTTGCATTGATCTGCTGCTGCCCTGCATAACTAACATAATTAATATGTCATTAGCCTCAGGTCATGTCCCAGCACTTTTCAAAAAAGCTGTAGTCAGGCCACTTCTCATGAAAGCTACACTTGACCAAGAGAGCTTGAGCAACTACCGCCCAGTTTCCCTTCTACCATTCCTATCAAGGACACTCGAACGGGTCGTGGCGGACCAGCTGAACTCGTATATCGAAACCTCACACCTTGCTAGTAAGTTCCAGTCTGGCTTTAGAGCTAATCACTCCACAGAGTCAGCATTGCTTCGGGTATACAACGACCTACTTAGGAATGCAGACATGGGTAGAGTGTCTCTGCTTGTTTTGCTCGATCTTTCGGCAGCTTTTGATACCATCGATCACAAAGTTCATCTAGAGCGCCACTCATATCGCCTGGGCATCACTGGCACTACTCTGCCGTGGTTCAGGTCCTATCTCAGTGGGAGACTCCACAGAATTGACGTGAATGGACAAAGATCATCTGAAGTACCTCTGCAATAAGGAGTACCTCAGGGCTCAGTGCTAGGTCCGGTTCTTTTCACGGTTTATACTCTGCCTCTTGCTGATGTGATTGCCAAGCACAATCTAGGCTTTCACTTCTATGCGGATGACACTCTGTTGCACCTTTGATTTGATCCCTCCCAGCCTTCGAGCACCTCAAATTCTCTAAACTCACTTGCTGCATGCATTGATGACATCCGCACATGGATGGCAGAAAATTTTCTAAAACTTATCGATGATAAAACTAACTTACTAGTTATGGGCAAACCCAGTGTGATCCAGAGATTGGAAAGGCTGACTCTCAAAATTGGCTCTGCCAGCATATCTCCAGTTGAATCAGCTCGAAATCTAGGTGTCATATTCCAAAGCGACCTCTCGTTAGACGACTATATCGGCTCCATAGTCAAATCCGCCTATTTTCAGCTTCATAACATTGCTAAAATTTGGGCTTGTTTAGATAAAGATACCACGTCCAAGTTGGTCCATGCATTCGTGACATCCCGTCTCGACTTCTGTAACTCACTGCTTACTGGCCTACCAGCATGTGCGATCAGGCGATTGCAGCTGGTGCAAAACTCTGCAGCTAGCTAGGCTTGTCTGTCGTGAGCGTCGCAGTTGCCACATAACTCCACTTCTCGCCGACCTGCACTGGCTACCAGTCAAGCAACGGATTGACTTCAAGGTTTTGTCGCTCACTTAGCACACTTCATTCTATGGCTCCAGCGTATCTGTCAGATATACTCCCCCATCAGGCCAAGCATCGTACCACCCGCTTTTCGGAATCCAAGTGTCTAGAATGACCTCGTACAAACCTTAAATCCTTCGGAGACCGTGCATTTAGTTCATATGCTCCCAAAGCCTGGAACTCCCTCCCGACCTGCGTCAGAACATCCCCTGACCAGACCACATTTATAAGGAACCTAAAAACACACCTATTTAGGACAGCATTTAGTGGGTCCCTGTGATTCGTCTTCGATGTGCTTATGCGTGCTGACACTGTGCATGCTGCCACTAACCACATTTGCATGCTGACCTTGTGCATGTCAGCTCTAACCATATTATTCATTTCGTTTGTTTTTCAAGCGTGATTTTACTTACCATTCTATTGCATTTCACTTAACAGCAAATGTAAAGCGCCTAGAGAGAGATTAAGTTCTCTGAGGGCGCTTTATCAAGTGAATTATTATTATTATCACAGCTGCTTGCAGTTGGTAATGCAGGAGTGCCTATTGTAGCATTCGAACCCACGACCCCGGTCTTGAAGAGCGAGAACCGTAACTCCTACGCTATCACGGCCCAGCCAACCTTTTGTGTGCGTGCAAGGTAGAAAACTGTCTATGGTAACCTGAACGTAATCTAAACGTCTGTACCTGAATATAGGATTTTCTGTTTTTGCAGGTTCACACATGTACGAACGCACAGGTGCGGGCACTTAAACTAGCATGCAAATTGTATATTGTTATATGTATCGCTAGGATACAATTGGTGAATCGAATAGAATTTAAATAGCTTATCTGTTGTCTGATCGAAGCTGCTCGGTTGAAGCTTTCCTTACGAATCGTGCTCACGGCGATGGCCGCATCACTCAGCCAATCCAGTGGTAAGGTATACTGCACACGGCAGCATAGCACGATTGGAATATCGTTCAGCTAGGAACAATAAAGGGTGCTGTAAAAATGGATGGCCGGGCATGGGCTCAGCCTACGACGAGCTGCCCAACTCTACTGATGCTCACCAAAACTATCCCAAGCGAAAGCTTCTCCGGATAGCATGAAACTTCGTCGAAGCTCCAAGAGAGAGCAGCATCGTACGGGCACCAGCAAAATGGCAAAGGATAAGGTGCCAACTAACTCACGGCCCCGTTATTTCAGGCGACTGAGCGAAAATATCAGGGAGTGCTCGTCTCTGTTGCGGTGAGTAGTGCGATTGCGCCTACCGGTTGTCGTCGTACTTCCGCGAATGGGCTACTGAGCTCCCGCTGCCGCTTGGGAGACGTGGTCAGACGTCTGGGCCCCTTCACTGGCACCGCAAAATAGTTTCGGGGCTGGATTACTATTTTCACCGTCGGTTGGTCTGAAGAGCTACGCCGCTTTCGACGAAATTAGTGGCAAGGACTCCCAAAGAGGCCTCCTCTTTCCCACAAGGTCCACAATGGAGGCTCACCCTTTTGTTTGATGTCCAGGTGTGTGCCTTCCGGCCTCTGCCTAAAACATGGTTTCTCTTGCAACACAGTACGTGATCCGTCTTTTTCTTACTTAACAGACATTTTTATTTCTGGAACTGTGCACTCCTTAGAAATATGGGCTCACTTTTACCGTTCCTGCCCAGTTACCACATCTCCTTTCCCACAGCTTTCTCGGTCCTTAAGTCGAATCGCCCTAAGTCGTCATTTTCATGAGGATTCCGTCGCAGCCCAAAATGTCACTTCGTTTGGAGCCCTCCAACTAACCGATGCTTTCTTCACCCTGCTTTAGGCCAAATCGTACGAATGCAATGCATGCCATCGCTAATTTGGCTAATTAAACAATTAGCTAATTAATCGTCATTAAACTATTTAGAGAATGTTTCATTTTCGCACACTTCTAGTGCCAATAGAGTAACGTGGAGCAACTAGAGTATTTTAGAGAAACTAACTTCGCTTTCTACTAGTCAGTAGTTATAGTTTCATTTGTTTTCTGTGCTTGACGAGCAGTCCTTGTATCTGCATTATTTTTAACTATGCTAAATACAAATATTGTCTGCTGCTGCAAACGAATAATAATGCTTTAGTTGATTTTACGGCCTCAATTTATAGGGGCAGAAGATCGTTGACGGCTTGCATCGCAGCTTGCAGTCGGCAATAACGTATCGCCCACTGCATGATTTGAACCAAAGACCTCAGTCGGGAAGCGTTTTACATCTTAGGGCCACCATGGCCCTGCCACCACTTTTCGGGAATCGTAGAAAACTGTCTGCATAAACCAGCACGTAATCAACAGGGCTTTCCCGGGATATATGTGGTTATATGTATGCAGGGTCACACACAAACACACTCGCATGGACACGCACCTTATCCGTTCCTGATTTTGTATCGCTGCAAACTTTTGGGAACTGGAAGAAGAGATTCAATAGATCATCTGTTTTCCGATCGTAATTGCTTGCTTGAAACTTCCGTTGCGAAGCGTGTGCAGCAACGATTGATCGTGCATAGGAGTAGAATTAGGCAGCATCGTGCGTTCCAATAAACAGCTTAGTGGCTGAGCACAACTCAATTGCAAATTCTTTCCCATATGAACATGACTCATTGAAAGAGTAAAAAAAGCACAATTTAAAGAAGAATTTAATTACTAATTCAATTTAATTTAATTATTCTAGAGATGAATTAAAAAATCAACGCCTAGCACACTCTCAGCCCATGAAGAGCTGCCCAGAGGCTGCAGCTACAAACGATTCATAATGTTCTAATTGATTTTACGGCCTCATTTCATAGTGGCAGAACACTGTTGATGGCTAGCATCGCAGCTCGCAGCCGGCAAAACGGACCGCCCACTGCAGGATTTGAATCCACGACGGGCAGCGCTTTACTTCATAGGCCACCAAGGCCCAGCCACCACTTTGCATCAATCGTTGAAAACTGTCTGAATTAACCAGCACGTAATCTATAGGGCTCTACCGTGATATATGCGGTTATATGTATGCAGGTTCACACACAAACACAAACTGCAGGCTTGCACCCAAATACATTTGCATGGACACTTGCAGTCACCATATCTTTTCTTATACGCATCGCTTGAAAACTATTGGGAACTGAAAAAAATAGGCAAAATTGATCATCTTTTTTCCGATCGTAATTGCTCGCTCTAAACTTCCGTTGTGAAGCTTGTGCAGCAACGGCTGATCATGCATAGGAACAGCATTAGGCAGCGCCGTGCCTTCCAAAAACCCGCTTAGTGGATAAGCACAACGCGATATCAAATTCATTCCCATAGGAACCTGACTCATTAAAAGAGGATACAAGCCTAATTTAAAGATGAATTCAGTGAGTAATTAAATTAAATTTAGTTATTTTAAAGATGAATTAAAAAATGAACGCCTAGCACACTCTCAGCTCATGTAGAGCTGCCCAGCATCAATGAGGCCCTGCCAAAAGCCTGTAGAAATATAGTTAAAGCACGGCCTGACAGCAACTTTGCACGCGCTCCAGCAAGGCCTCGAAGGATAGGCCACCAACTAGCAAGCGACCGAGTGACTTCAGCGGCTCGGGCTCGGAATGGCGGCGGGGCCAACAGTACACAACTATTTGGGAGCGCGGGTCCCCTTAGTGACTCCATGTAAATATACATAATATAAAACATCCTTACTTATTGTAAGAACTAAAAATGAAAATTAAAAGTAGAAATAAATATGAATAATAATATTAAAATAGTAAACATTACAAAATGAAAACTGCTTGTTGAAAGCAAGGAGTGCATGCTTGAAAAAAATGGCCACTAAAGAAAAAAGTGCCACGGAAGCCACCCAACTGAAGACACGGCAAAGTTCAAAATTTTACGGGACCCTGCAAAAGAGCCAATTGGGAAAATATATGAATAGCAAAAACCTGGTGGCATTTATATGAGACAAAAATAAGAAGATTCCAACGTTTGCCCTGCACGGCAACACTAGAAGGTTGGCTCCCTCGTTTGTTCCCCTTATTCGCGTCTTTCTTCTCAATGGTACGCACGCAGTCAGCACACGGTCAGCACATGCAATGACTGCTTGAGCATAGTCGTTGGCTGCCGAAGCGTTTCCTCTGCAAGTTCTAGTCTGCGGAACTCACTTCCACAATTCCTGCTCAAAGATAAATACTGTTCTGCTGCAGGCTATGGCGCATTCCTCCCGAGCTGCTACATCCATGCCAATCACTGCCTCGACTGCTCCCAGGCTCAGCTATACGTCTCACCTTCTCTCTGTTGAATGAGATGAAGTCTGTTGGCTACCGAATTCCTACCGAAACCCGCTGAGGTTTTAAGTACGCTATACGAATATCTCCAGCTCAATTACCACGTAGTATTTGTGGATTTTCTGACCAAGAAACAACCGTTATGGCACACTAGGTAAGGCGGTTGCTTTCACGACCTCGGTCCCGAGGTCGTGGGTTAGATTCTTGTGGTGGGCGATTCTTTGTCGCGACGGCAAGCGGTGGTGATAGCCGTAAAGGCTCTTCTGGCGCTATACAAAAAGAGGCTGCTTAATCAGCTAGGATCCTTACATTTGAAGTTCGGTTGTCGGTGACGACAGTTGTGATGTTTACGAACGTTGTGATCGTTACGACGATTGTCGTTGGCGACGATTGTTTGCACACACAGCTTGGTGTACGAGTCTGTCGCTTGCAACAGCTCCCCTTCGGTAATTGACTAAGATGGACATTGATTGATTCATTGACTCCGGCATCGTGAAAGGAGCTTTGCCGTCCGTTTGGTTTTAAGTACTCATTCGGCAGTGTGACGTTCGGACGGGCAAGATAACCAAGGCTGCTTACATTTGCTAACCAAACGACGCCGAAGGAAACCGCAAGGCACCAAAGAAAAAACCGTATGGGTCTGTAGAGCTCCCGGATTCAAGTGAATTTCATGTAAGTTCATTTCAGTACAAGGACAGAGTTCATCTTCTTAGGGCTCTTCAGGATATCTTATCGTAGTAGGTGTCTAGCTTGAGATAGTCTGGAGTATCGACTCTTTCCATGAAATGAGCTTCGAGAGAAAGCATAGGGCAAAAAGAAAATATTGAAAGCTGCAGTGGCCGCATAAGAAACACTGTTTTACTTTATTCAAGTTAGACAGACGGAAAAAACTGTGAAGGCTATGTTATAGATTATTGACAGTGCTGACATGGGTATGCGTGAATCTCTATGGTTTAGGACAACAGCTGTCCTAGAAAACACCCAGAGAAGTCGTCTGAATTAGAAGCACTGCCAAGATTACTGTAGTTATGGCTAAGTGAATGCCGGTGACTAAATAGCTTCTTGAAAAGAGCTGCCATCGCTCGGAGCTCGAGCGTTGAGCCAACTTTAAGTGAAAAAGTAGCTGGGAGTCACGTGCTCAACACTGTCCTGGCTATCGGCGAAGCCTGGTGTGGCCCGCCTAACATAAGTAAGCAAATATTCACATGACATTGTAAAGCTCAGCGGCAATTAAGCGATCTTGTAGGCGGCGTATTCGCCGGCTAAGACGAATTCCTGGTGGACGGTCAGTCATCCCACTCAGTTCCGTAGACGGTCATCTCGGCCAAGTACAAGTTATTTTTATTTTGATATGCCGAGGTAACCTGTAAGCTCACATATCTTCCAATCGTATACTTTGGGCACGTGAAGTTGACGCTGTTACTTCCTCCCATCTTTCCGGTGAAGTGCGAGCACAGCAATCCGTTGAAGAAAACGGAATCAGGACTGAAGCTCCAGCCGACTCGCAAATCGTAGTCGTGCGCCCCGTGAGCTAAACGAAGCGGCGGCAATTGAGCGGCGGCGCGTTTCGCGAAATGCAGAGGGAACACGCGACGGACGACGTGCAAGAGCTCTCGCTTGTGCTTCCAGTGAGCACCTCCTCCGCCGAGCTCCTGCTCATGGAGGGGCGCCACGGACCACCGGTCCACCGGTTGCGGACCTCTGGCTTACGGCTTGTGACGCAGCTCACTGTGTCCGAGCAACAGACCGGAAGAAGGGAATCGGCCTTCCCAAGGCCTCGGCGGGTGGAGTTGAGAGAAAGTGGCTTTCCGTGCAATGGCGTAATTTGCATAGAGGCAATTAAATATAGATTATATTACGAAAATTTATTTAATTATATTATTCTCTGTTTTAACAGCCCAGTCCGAACAAATTTGCTCGAGTTTTGTGACTGAGCATGCATTCAGTATTGTTTCAGCAACAGCGGCAAAGTTTTGCAGTCTAAAATGGTTCATGTCCGTCAAGAACTCAGCAGTGAGTAAACTAGAATTGGTTCAAATTTTTCAGGCACTCTACCATTGGGTTTCATCGGACCACTATTCCTACGTAGGTTGGTGTTCGAAGCAGGCTTAGACTCGTCAACGAGAACTCTTGGTTATGGCGTTTCGGCTCTAGCGGTAAGAACCAGACGACGTGACGGTCTCGAGTCTCTGATGAGCGACGTCACTACCTGACGGTTGCCATCTATGGCTTCCGCTTCATCGTGATGGTGCGAAACAATGCGACATGCTTTTGTACAGCGAGCAAAGCCGACCTGAAGCAGTAATGCAGCTATTGCGATCGGACAGAGACTTCTTCAGTGAAAGCTGATACCTTGGTCGAAGAATCGGAAGTTATTGGACGCTTTTTGAGAAGCAACGAATTCACTGAGCGTCTCGTGACCTAGAGGACTCAGTATTTGGCAATTCTCCAGGGTTGTCTAGAGTTTTCTCCTCACTGTCTCCCGGAGTGTATCGATTGGCAGCGTTCGAGCTGGTAGCGATCGAAGGGGATATCTGCGTAAGGTCTACTGCAGCGAGCGTCGTTCCGTTGAGGCTTTGAAACATTTGATACTGGCCGTCTCGAGCTCTGCCCTCCTGTTGCTGCTTGTAGCTGCATCTCGCAGAGGCTGCTCGCGATGGGCTGCTAAGTCGTGTCAGTCACCCCTAGGGTGGCCCAAATTTACCTCAAGGTCGAGTTCATAGGTTTAGATGGAAATGTCATTTTGTATTTGTGCATTAATAGCAACGAGGAATGAAAGGACCTTGGCTCACATAATTTGAACGCAGGGGCTTTAATTTGCCAGCGGCATTCACTTTGAGGAAGAGAGACTTCATCCGACGGCTAACTTCCGGGTTAGAGTTCCTTCCGACGCTCCCAGAACTCGAGCGTAATAGCTTTATGCCATAGAGCTGAAACAAAGTGCTCTTGGTTTCTGAGCCAACATTTAGTCCAAGGCGTGATATCCGTGAGTCCAGTAAGTCCATTCAGCGGAGACCTTGGCAGATACAAAGTATGAAAGCTCTTCGTAGCCCCGGAAATCTGATTCACATTAGTTTAACAACCATCTCTCGGGCTCCAAACACCACTCTCCGAAATAAATAGGGAGAATCAGGCGTAATTTTAACCATCTCAGGTCGCTAGTGCTGTAAAGAGGTATAGAGTCCCGTATAGCTTTTGAGGCTATAACGAGACTTCCATTTCAAGTATGTCATACGTGCAGTCTGGAAATACTGCAAGCGAGGTCTTGGCCGTAAATTCCCTCCACCGAAAGCTCGAACAGAATTACTTAAAACAGCTAATCCCGACTTACTTAAATAATGCTAATCTAGACTTGCCTCTGCAATAATAAGGTTCTAAATCAATGCAGCGGCGTGTTCTGCGATCTGGAATACGCGGAAAACACCGTTATACATTTGAAAAAAAGAAAGCCAAGATGCTTAGTCTAAGCAGAAAAACGACACCGATTCTTCTATTGAGCAGTATTGTGGTGACAGTCTTGATTGCCAAGGCAGCGTAGTACTCTAAACGTAGTAGCCGAAATGTGGCCGCAGCATTCCTTGTACACAAAGCAACGTGTCCCGTTGCTTTAGACCCTTTGTATACGATCATTTCTTCTATTTGAATCTGGTTGGTGTTATTTGAATCAAGTTCACTCGTCTTTTTAAAACAAATTGTCAAGCTAACAAACTCTTACGAAACTTGTTGTACAGACCCAAGTAGGCTGAGAATAATCACTGCTCACCAGTAGGTGGCAGAACGCACCTACTATTTGCCTTAGGCGAATAACAGGATGCAGCTACTAAAGCAATGCTTGAGCTTCGCGGAGAACAGGCCCCCCCCCGCCTGCATCCACCTTGAAACAAGAATGCATTAGTTAAATCACAGTGGTGCTGTTCGTCTCTCAGCCCCGGATGCACGAGCTTTGAGCGAGCTAAGCTCGTCTCACTGCATCCCTGCAGCTGGCCATTGCGTCCACTGCATCCAGCAGCATCCTGGTCAGAAATCTGTCCCAGTCCGAATATCCTCAACAGGATTGAAGATATTCGGACTGGGGTAGAATCGAGCACTCGATAGCAGCTCAAAGAGCAACCGAGCTGCAGCAGCATCAGCACGAGCCAAGGCAATCACCAACCGTCATTTGCGGCTTTTACAGCAGTCACGGTGATCGTTGACACGTTGTATTTTTCTTTCAGATCGACGGCGATCCATTGGTAGGGAGCATCCTGCGTGACAGCATAAGTAGTCATGTCGCCGTCAAACACGTACTCGGGTCCACAGCAAGACAAAGAATTGTTTGGAGATGACGTCGACTGTTTGGCTGGCTTCCCTAAACGGATAGAGGCAAATTATGACACGTTGCGACACCACGTTTGGATGTAACTAGTCACGTGACTAAATCCAAGGGGAGCATGAATTCATCAATGAATATGAGCTTCATGTAGAGTCGACCCGGATCAAGCACACTCACGGTTGTTAGCAAGATGTTTATAGCTATAGTGTAGAATTAACCCAGGCATTCAATCGTGTAAAATTTGACAGATCTTACTGGTGCCTATTACTTACGTAAGGACACGACTCCCGGCGATCCGGAGCCTGCAGAGAAAGTAATAGAATCACAAGCGCTGTCGATTAAGGCCAAGCAAGCGTTGAATCCAAGCAAGAAACGCACGCTCCGTTGCAGCTGCGATTTCTGCCACTGCTTTCGAGTCGTGCAACGCCTGGACGGTCGGCGTCACATGTCCATTGACTAGCCACATTCACAAAATATATAATTCGCTTTACAATATCATTTTCGCATAAAAATCAACTGCACTATCACTAATAAAATGGTTCTCGTGAGGGCAAAACAAGCACGTTTCATAGGAATTCAAGTTAAATAAAATAAAACCTAACTAATCTATCCAATATAGCATGCTAAGCCATATCGATTTCCAGCCGGATTTGTATGAAATTCTGCAGGACTTGAGCTCAGATAGTCAGTCGTCGAAACTGTTAATGTTGAAATTAATCAATCGTGACGACGAGGCATTTAAAAGATTTAAGTAATTACTTATGATACCAAAAAATTAAAACTACTCTGCTTACAAAAACTAACGTTGTTACTTCAGATAACCGGCAAATCTTAATAGAAGTGTTTCTGCAAGGCTCGGTCCTCCTAATGATCCAAGAGTTTCAGTGGTTTTTCATGCTTGAAAAGCTGATTCTCGGCCAAGCAATAGCCAACATCGAGTGACTTCTCACTGATCAACAATAACAGCTACGACAGGGAGCCAGAAGAGCCCTAAGCGGTCGTTATTCCGGCTGCTAATACTTTACCCTCGGAGACCTGGCTTTTGTCAGTGTGGGCGTGCAGGCATTTAAATTTCCAGCATCAGCTCTGCTAAGCAGAGCCAAAAACTTTCCGCTTGCACTCGCTTTGGCCACTGCACTATTTGCCGCACAGCAAGCTTCTTTCTTAAGTAACCTCGATCGAAGCTTGTGTTGGTTGCTGCCTTGGTAGAGACGCTTGTGATCAGCTGAGTAGTTCCGAATGACAATGTAATCGTGGTGGTCTGCTGAGTCGTGGTTGGCGAATTCGTGGTCGGTAGAGTCGTTTTCGACTGAGTCGTGATCGGCTGACTCGTAGTCGGCAGAGTCGTGGTCGGCAGCCTCGTGGTCGTTGAAGTCGCTGTTGGGTAATTCGTTGCCGGCTGACTTGTGGTCAGCTGACTCGTGGTCGCCGACAGATATGCTGCAGTCGCTGTAAATAGTTTGAAAACTAACTAACCAAAGTGTGATTGCGAACCTGGATATTCGCAGAATTGCAAGTGTGTTTTCAAGGCGAATATCTTAGCATGCGAAATCCATATATGCAAAAGCACGAAAACATAAGCGAACAAAAACTATGATAGGCTTACAAAATCACACAAGCTCACACTTAAGCACACGGACAGACTATCATGATCGGCAGCCGAATGCGACGAACCCGCTTGATCTATGTAGAAAATGTCGCGATCATTTGATGGTAAGGCAAGCCGTCGCAGAAGACGACACGCTCCAGCAGTGAGGCGGAAGTAGAAGCCGATGCAGTCACTTTGAAGCTTGCAGTCCAGGCTGCACTTCACCAGTGACGCTCCAGTCGATGACTGAAGCGTTGCTGCTTTATCGACGGTGGCTTCTGGAAACGCTGTGAGGGAAGTCATCCCAAACAGGCCTACAGACCCCGATGCATTGGCTGCAAAAGCAGAGTGGAGCTCGCTCTGGAGTCCAGTCTCACGTGATATTTTGCTACGTGCCAGTTTTGCATGGCTTGCTGAATAAACTATCTTGCCCTCTCCCCGTACCCACTGGTACTCTTACGACACATTAGCTGAGGTCGATCTCTCTCTTTTTTCAAAAAATCTTTGGCGACGCAAAGTTTAGCATTTTACACTGTGGACCACACTCTGACCATTCTTGCCGAACGACCTCAAAAACTACTAGGTACAATCTCAAACGATTCCTACCAAAACATCTTAAGCGGCTACCTCCGTTCTAATTCAATTGTTGCCTAGCTGATTGGTCTCGCGGTTAAGGTGTTCGCCCCAACCAAGGTCTGACTGAGGTCGTGGGCTCGAGCCCGAGGCATGTGTAAAGCACCTGAATAGAGATTAAGTTCTTTTGGGGCAATATATAAATAAAATATTTTTTGTTGTCTCTAACTTATCCACACTCCTTTGTCGCATCATCAGAACGGCTTTGTAATAAGTGGGAATACTCTCAAAAACCAAAGGACGTGCCTCTTCAAACTATTTCCAAAATAAAAATGAAATTAAATGCATAGCTCCCAACTTTATATTAGTCAATACTAAGGGGCATCATGTATGCAACCAAACTCAAATCGACGATCTTGATCAGCAAATACATTCACCATGACTTATGTTGACGGGAGCCCCTTCACCACATGGTCGACCGAGAACGGCATTACAATACGCAAATAGATGTGTCTCTTAGAGTGACATACACAATTTATTTTCTCATTATCACTGCGTCTCATGCTTCAGTGCTACTGCATTTATATAGGCGATTGTGTGTGTGTGTGCTATCATTAGGGGAATTTCCGTACAAACCAGAGTCGAATCTCTATGGCTTAAGGTGGATACAGAGAGTACTATATATGTCATGTAATTTATCTCCGTCAGTAACTATACAAAGTCATAAAGACCATGTGGGTGTTACGCAGGAGAGTTTTGTATGGCTCACTCACAGCGTAAGCGGCTTTCGGTACTAATTCGGTAGCCAACAGACTGCGTCTCACGCAACAAAGGGAAAGTGGGAAGCGTAGCAGAGTCAGGAGAGCAGTTGAGGTAGTGAGTCGCATAGAAGTAGCAGCTCAGGACCGCTGAAAAAAATGTGCCATAGTCGGCAGTAGGAGAGTAGTTGTCGTTGCATAAGAATTGCCGAAGCGAGTTCCACAGTCTACGACCTGCATAGCTAAAGCTTCTGACGCCAACTGTCTTTAAGTCAGCCTTTCCGATATGTGAATCACACTGGGTTTGCCCGTCACCAGTAAATTAGTTTTATCGTAATTAATTCTAGAAAATGTGCTGCCTTCCATGCGAGGATGTCATCAATACATGCAGCAAGTGAGTTGAGAGAATTTGAGGCGCTCGAAGGCTGGTAGGGATCAAAGCAAAGGTACAACTGAGTGTCATCCGCATAGAAGTGAAAGCCTAGATTGTGCTTAGCAATCACATCAGCAAGAGGGAGAGTATAAACCGTGAAAAGATCCGGACCAAGCATGGAGCCTTGAGGTACGCCATATTTCAACGGTACCTCAGATGATCTTTGCCCGTTCACTTCAATACTCCGGAGTCTCCCACTGAGATAGGACCTGAACCACTGCAGAGCAGTGCCAGTGATGCCCAGGCGAGATGAGAGCCGCTCTAGAAGTACTTGGTGATCGATATTATCAAAAGCTGCCGAAAGATCGAGCAAAACAAGCAGAGACACTCTACTCATGTCTGCATTCCTAAGTAGGTCGTTGTACATCCTAAGCAATGCTGACTCTGTGGATTATTACCTCTAAAGCCAGACTGGAACTTACTAGCAAGGTGTGAGGTTTCGATATACGAGTTCAGCTGATCCGCCACGACCCGTTCCAGTGTCTTTTATAGGAATGGTAGAAGGGTGACTGGGCGGTAGTTGCTTAAGTTCTCTTGGTGCAGTGTCGATTTCTTGAGAAGTGGCCCGAGTACCGCTTCCTTATTCATCATAATAACTGCCTTCTACAGTGCTTGCAAAAAATATAACTAGCTATTTAGTACTTTATCGGCTTAATAATTGTAATTCTCTTTTAGTTGGACTTCCCAAGAAAGTAACTAGGCCACTGCAGCTGGTTATGAAGATGTCTGCAAGACTAGTTTTCATTTTCCAGATGTTTGAGCGAGAGTCTCCTTTGCTTAAAAAGCTAGGAAGGCTGCTGGTTGACCAGAGGATTCAGAGCAAGGTTCTTACGATGACCCACAAGGCCCGCCACGGCTTGGCTCCTTAGTACGTAGCTGAATGGCTGCTTCAGTTTCAGCTCCCTCGTTTCCTCAGGTCCTGTATGGATAATAAATTTGCTTTTACATTACTCCGCCCTAAGACCATTGGCGACAGAAACTTAAGCACTGTACGTCATAGACTGTGGAACTCGCTTCCACAATACTTACACAACGACAACTACTGTCCTGAAGCCGACCATGGCTCAACCTTTCCAGCGGTCCTGAGCTGCTATTTCCATGCTACTCACTGTCTCAACTGCTCTCCTTACTC
Organism: Cristatella mucedo; assembly: GCA_009760855.2. NCBI lineage: Eukaryota > Metazoa > Bryozoa > Phylactolaemata > Cristatellidae > Cristatella > Cristatella mucedo. The sequence goes on along the minus strand of WPIO01000121.1, from coordinate 197,080 downwards.
TACTATGCTTCCCACTTTGTCTTTGTTGCGTGAGATGAAGTCTGTGGGCTACCGAATGCGTACCGAAAGCCGCTCAGGTTGTGAGTGAGCCATACAAAACTCTCCTGAGTAACACCCACATAGTCTGAATGAATTTGTGGAGTTAGAGACGGAGATACATTGCATTAATTAATAATTAAAACGATGAAATTAAATTAATTAGATTAAATTTAATGCCTAATTGAAAATTATTACAAAAATTACAATAATAACTACAAAGCAGGATTCGGAACTTGTGGCTGCTGTGAAAAGTCCGACGACTCTCTGACTGTAAAAAATGTATGCGAGATTAAAGACGATTCGCGATTACGACTGGCTCTGCGGGACGCAGGGCCAGTCGTAATTAATGCCAACAGCTTCTATTCGCGAACTACAAAGTTCAGGAGCAAGCCAGCGTTACTGAGGACCGATAGATAGCGTGGCGGCGATAGGGCCTGTAGCGGTGTTAGCAGCCGGGCTCCCAATGCAGGAGGCTACGCGGTAGCGACTGCATTAGCACTGTGCCTAGACTCGCGAAAGCCAGACTATTCCCGAAAAAGTGCAAGATTCACCTACCGGACGGGACGGCGGAAGAAAAAATATTTGACAGATTTGCAAAGGTTCAACCGTGCATTCAACGGAGCAAAGGTTGCTAGCTCTCAAGCACATCATCATCGCCAGCCATGTTCATCTAAAGCTGCATTTATATATGGCCGACTTTCTTCAGAACCCAGATTTAATCCTAAGTCTGAGGCGTTTACATGACAGACAAAGTCCTGCACTGGACAAATTCGACGGCCGAATCAGTACCGCCCACATTCCGCTCTCTAATTTGGTAGGCGGGTACAAAAGAGGGTTTCCATGGAAATATGGCGCCCCATCACCACCAAATGTTGAGTTCACTGTTTTTGTCATCGCAGCAAAGTAGTATGAGGAGGTTACGCATAAAAGGAAGATCGGAATTATAGAAAAGCTTTTCCTCTAGTATCGAGCAGTACTAATACATGTATGAGCAGTACTAATTAATGTAATTAAAGTCTGATGATGTATCAAACGCTGCAGCCCAAATCTGTCCCGAGTCAGTAGAAAACTCGGCCGTATAAACAAGGATATATATGTGTGTGTGTGTGTGTGTGTGTGTGTGTGTGTGTGTGTGTGTGTGTGCGTGTGTGTCTCTGTGTGTATGTATATAGCCTCCGCAAAAATGGCCCACACTTTTTGCGGAGATACAGTGACGACAATGACTCAACTCCAGTATAGAATCCAAATAAATAATCGAGTTCGTGCTAGATGCAATAGTTAGTATGTCTTGTGACAGGAAGGAATCATTCAGGTGACTCAGGGAGCAGCGGTGCTTTACGCCCATCGCCATAGAGCATAACGATTCTTAGCCACTCCCCTCAGGCGTCTCGCATTTTTATTAAAAAAGTGAATGCCCAGCCGAACCGTTCAAAATCAATTCATTTTGAACTTGTCTGCGTCATTGCTTGATCTATTTTCTTGTATTGTCTCTCAACAAGACAAAGATTTTACGCTAAACGTCTGGCACAGCAGGACTAACAACCTGTATTCCATAATACCAACTGCGTCTCTGCTCTGTCTTCTCACATATGCACCCTTTCTTAACGATGTCGCATGCCATCACTGTTATTTCGCTCGTGCAACAGTTGCACGAGCAATCAGCATTTCATCACAAAACAGAAAAACATTGACATTACTTTTTCACTCGCAGCCATTGCCATAGGTCATGCTTACATGTTACATGATTAAGAAAGAGACTTGGAGAAAGCGGGAGAGATAGTGAATATAAAATAAATAGAGCGAAGCAGGAGAGGGAGAGAGAGAGATAGAGAGAGAGTGAGAGACATAACGCTACCGAGAGAGATAAAGATACAGAGAGTGAACAGGAGACTGCGTGAGCCAGAGGGTAATAAAGATCTCTAGGACGGAAAAATAATTGCAAAGCCGCTGATGATTTAGACAGCTTTCCGTGTTGTTTTTCCCCAGAATTTGACCGAAAACCTCGAGCTGATCTCACATGACGTGAGGCTGCGTCGCATCAAACTGAGTCGCCGGCGCAGCAGGCAGACAATACCATCGATGACTCACCTGCTTCTCCTGCTCTGCAGCACACGAGGATGAAACAGCAGAAGGACGCAGCAAGCGAGACCATCATCGCTGATTCAACTGAGCAGCAGCTCAGCTTTGTAGTTATCGGTTGGCTTTAGTGGGCAGATGTTTACAGGCTGTGCCAAGCGATGCCCTGCTTTAGCATTCGCGGCGATGTCGCTAGTGCGTCCAGGCACCACCGTCAATTCTCAGCAGCGCTCGCTAAAGCGATTCGGGAGAGTTCTTTGATCCCGCTCCTGTCTGTTTTTACAAGCGTCTGAATTAAGTACACCTGCAAAGGCCGCTCCCAGAGTGGTCTTTTGCTTTTAATCGACAGCACCAGCCACAAAGCGTATAGGACTGGGCTGTTAGATACACAAAATCTGCAAGAGGTAGCGGAAACGTCACTGCAACTGTGCCCACGAGTCCCTCGCCAGCTATTCCATTCGGCGGCAATCGACTCGGTGCTTAAGAAACGCTCAGTCGATGCGAAGCGGACGTCCTCCGACGGAAAGCGGAATCAACAAAGCGGCGCGACCTCGGTCAGAAAGACCGAAAATCGACCGCTTGAGCGAGTAAACACGCTAACGCGGAGCAGCAGCATAATGACGATCCCCTGAGCGAGGGTTCGCGGCTGGTCAGAGGACGGACTTGAAGGGCCGGTGCTGGCTCGCTCGTTAACTGGCTCATCCCCTCGCTCGCTGTCTCACTGGAGCGTCGCTGTAGCAAGTTTAACTGTGCACCTCTTTTTCGCGAGAAGTAGAGGCTTTTCTACTACTTTACTACTTCTACTACTACTTCTCTTATACTACTTGACTAGTCAAGGAAAAATAGCCTTTTGACGCGCCGAAAAAGAACTCGAGTGCCGCTGAGGTGCTGCACAGCTACTACGTATTTTTGTATGACCGCCTGAACGAACCGAAATCCCTACCCTACGTCACGTTACGCATATTGTACACCACGCGCGTCGCAATGATTGGTGGCACCACAAATCTGAAAAGTCTGAGCAAAAAATCGGAACGCAACGCGGGTCAACAGTCGCCTAGTTTACTAACGACGGCTCGCGTGCAACTCAATCGCAACAGCGTTGAATAATCGGCAGTATTGACAGACCAAATTAATGTTATCAGTGCAAATGCCAATGAAAATCGCTCAAAATTTAGTAACTCTCTCTAGTTATGTTTCGACGCACGTTTTTTGACAGCAGTCAGCTGCACCGATTAATTATCGTCACGCCCTGTTTTTAGGCAAAATCAGAATTACCCACCTCGATGCGATGGCCTTACATTTTATAGTCACTATTTCCTGACGACGGTAGAACTTTTCCATGCTGATTAGTGCAAATAAATTTGATGCAAAAAAGTCGATATGCAACAAACAAGATCAATAAAGCTGTCTGTGCTCATGCGAGCTACGTTTAATATTCCAGGTGAGGTGTAATGACGAATCCGTATTGTTTGGGCTTGATAAAAGACTTGCTGCCAGTAGCGGCAGTTCTCAAGCGCTAGCTCTGCACACTGTCGAAACCTATGGTTGCCAACCTTGGGTCTAGTAATAATATTAATAATAAAGTACTTGAAAAAGCCCCTCAGATAACTTAATCTCTTTCTAGGCGCTTTACATTTGCTGCAAACGGAACTGCAATTAAATGGTAAGTAAAGTCATGCTTGAAAAACAAACAAAACGAAAAACATGGTCAGGGGTGACATGTACAGGGTCAGCATGCAAATCTGCTTAGTGGCAGCATGCACAGTCTCAGCAAGCATAAGCACGTGAAGAACGAATCACAGGGACCCACTAAATGCTGTCCTTAATAGGTGTGTTTTTAAGTTCCTTTTAATTGTGATCAGGTCAGGGGATGTCCTGATGCAGGTCGGGAGGGGGTTCCGGGCTTTGGGAGCAGTAGTTTGCAGCCGCACCGCACGACGTTCTAAAGTGGTTTCCTCATTTAACGCTGTTTAATATGCACGGAGAAAAAGGAAGCGTCCATCAAACTTGACCCTAAAGATGCGTTCTCTATATACGAAGATTAGAGCCTCGTGCGACGGGATAGTGGTTCTGGCCATCCGAATTCACTCTCTACTTGCGTCAGAACATCCCCTGATTTGACCCCATTTAAAAAGACCACATGAAAACACGTATTTAGGACAGTATTTAGTAGGTCCATGTGATTTGTCCTTCATGTTCTTATGCGTGCTGACACTGTGCATGCTGCCACTAACCACACTTGCATGCTGAAACTGTGTATGTCATCCCTAACCATGCTATTCATGTTGTTTATCAAGCATGATATTACTCACCTTTCAGACGCGTTTCCCTTTGGAGCAAATTTAAAGCACCTAGAAAAAGATTGAGTTGTCTGAAGGCGCTTTACCAAGCGCATTATCATTATTCTTATTATTACAACATGACGTCAGTGCAGGCAGTTGCTGTACTGCTGAGTCCGGCGCTCCAGTGCCAGTGCCTCCATCTGCGACCAAATCACCGAGGTGGCGAGTCTACATATGCAGAAGCGGCCGATTCTGCAGGCTGAGCGAGGGCCACGTAAACGGAGCATAGAATTTATTACGGTACGGAATTGCAAGCACAAGTCATGAATGGTCTTTGAGATGCAGCAGAGCACCGTCTCACACCAGCCTCGATCTCGCCCCCTGGATCCTCCCTCACATAGATTAAACCTCCGAGCTTCCCCCGAACGATGCAGAATGGTTAGAATTCAAATTCTCAAACACATTGTATGCTATTCATTTAATTATCCTGCGATAATAGTCACTCCCACTCGCTCTCTCTCTCGCCCTCTTTCACTTGCTAACTTTTTGTCTGTCTGCCGAACCTCTTGCAGTAGACATATGGCTGCATTGATCCGTGAGTAGAAGCAATCCCATCCACCACCGATTAGTACAAGAAAGGACAAAGAGAATCTTAATCAAATGTGGGCTCGCCAATCTGAAACAACTATATTACCCTCCCAGACATCTTTATTTTGATCTGCCTCACCATCCCTTTGGATGCAGGTATATATATATATATATATATATATATATATATATATATGTGTGTGTGTGTGTGTGTGTGTGTGTGTGTGTGTGTGTGTGTGTGTGTGTGTGTGTGTGTGTGTGTGTGTGTGTGTGTGTGGTGTGTGTGTGGTGTGTGTGTGTGTGTATACACATGAGTACACATGTATGTGCATGCATACATATGCATGCACATACATATATTTTGATGCATTTAATTTTTCAGCCTAACCTAAAATTCATCACGAAAGGTATCTCATATAATGCGGCCCATATTTACAGGTAGCTCTGATTTAAGGCTGCTCATCCATGATTCAGTGCATAACTTAAATCAAGCTTTAACGTAAGTCAGTGTACATAAAGCGACCGTAGAAATAAATTCGCACTTTGGATTAAATATACAATCATTCGCTGCGGCTCAGGCTTACTAAATCGACTAGGTAAATGAACTATCAAGTGTTAATAGGACAGAATTGATGCCTTACTTTACCCAGGTTTAATCTGACCAGCATCCCTCTACCAGATGCCTTAATACCAGAGTGACTCTTTGCTTAACAGCAGAGCAGTGAGGTGCACGTACCGACACTTGACTGTCACATTCCTTGATGCTATTGATAATGTGCGAAATAAATCGCAAGCGTCCAAGTTTTCTTCCACATACAGCGTCTTTTACGTTTTTTCATCCATTTCCGAAACAAATTCATAAGCGTAAATGCTAAGATCGATCATTTTTTTACATTTATTGAAGAGACATTAGTGGTAAAAATTAAAGAAAGCATCATACAAAATTTATCATATGAAGTACTGTAACCATACACATTTTCCCAAAGCACAAATACGGTTATGATTATCAAGTGACGTGCTGCTCACATAACATCTCAGCATCGAAGTTCTTTCAGAGCGCCTCTCATCTCGCTTGGGCATCACTGGCACTGCTCTGCAGTATTTTAGGTCCTATAGTGGGAGACTCCAGAGTATTGACGTGAATGGACAAAGATCATCAGAGGTACCTCTGAAAAATGGAATACCTCAGGGCTCAGTGCTAGGTACGGTTCTTTTCACGGTTTATACTCTGCCTCCTGCTGATGTGATTGCCAAGCACAATCTAGGCTTTCACTTCTATGCGGATGACACTCAGTTGTACCTTTGCTTTGATCCCTCCCAGCCTTCGAGCACCTCAAATTCTCTAAACTCACCATGCATGCATTGACGACATCCGCACATGGATGGCAGCAAATTTTCTAAAACTTAACGATGATAAAACTAACTTACTAGTTATGGGCAAACCCAGTGTGATCCAGAGATTGGACAGGCTGACTCTCAAAAATGGCTCTGCCAGCATATCTCCAGTTGAATCAGCTCGAAATCTACATGTCATATATTCCAAAGCGACCTCTCGTTAGACGACCATGTCAGCTCCACAGTCAAATCCGCCTATTTTCAGCTTCATAACATTGCTAAAATTCGGCCTTGTTTAGATAAACATACCACATCTAAGTTGGTCCATGCATTCGTGACATCCCGTCTCGACTTCTGCAACTCACTGCTTACTGGCCTACCAGCATGTGCGATCAGGCGATTGCAGCTTGTGCAAAACTCTGCAGCTAGGCTTGTCTGTCGTGAGCGTCGCAGTTGCCACATTACCCCACTTTTCGCCGACCTGCACTGGCTACCAGTCAAGCAACGGATTGACTTCAAGGTTTTGTCGCTCACTTTTAGGTCCCTTCACTCTATGGCTCCAGCCTATCTGTCAGATATACTACCCCATCAGGCCAAGCATCGTGCCAACCGCTTCTCGGAATCCAACAGTCTTGAAATACCTCATACAAACCTTAAATCCTTTGGAGACCGTGCATTTAGTTCATATGCTCCCAAAGCTTGGAACTCCATCCCGACCTGCATCAAAACATCCCCTGACCTGACCACATTTAAAAGGAACCTAAAAACACACCTATTTAAGTCAGCATTTAGTGGGTCCCTGTGATTCGTCTTTGATGTGCTTGTGCGGGCTGACACTGTGCATGCTGCCACTAACCACATTTGCATGCTGACCCTGTGCATGTCACCCCAAACCATATTATTCATCTCGTTTGTTTTTTCAAGCATTATGTTACTTACTATTCAATTGCATTTCACTTTACAGCAAATGTAAAACGTCTAGAGAGAGATTGGGTTCTCTGAGGGCGCTTTATCAAGTGAATAATTATTATTATTATTATAAGATTGTGACGGCATGTTCTACAGCTGAACAGCCACCGCTTTCTCGCATCACAAGCACCGCCCGAGACGCGTGCAACTCAACCGATCGAATTGAAGCGCTCTATAAATGAGAGCTTGAGACGATCGATAAGGATACAAAGCGAGATTTTAGCAACGCCATTAGAATACAAAGCCGGCTCGGCCCGATTGGTCCGATTGGCGATGACCGATTCATCTGCCTTATTTAAGCTTGATTTGCTGCCGCCTTGATTTAATTTAATTTAAATAAAATAAAATTTAAATTTCATTTAAATAAATTTGCATTGATCCTTGCGGCTCCTCTCTTCACCTGACTGCAATATAATGTGAAGGTCGTCGCTCTGGTGTGTTACTTCAGAGCGATGCTACTCATTCGGTCGGAGACACATTCGCTGCACCTAGACCGCTGTGCTGCAGCGCTCCAGAAAAACTCCGTCAACAGTCAGAAAGTGTGTCTCCTCGTCGTCAAAAGCTGCCACAAAGGTAAAATTAACTGGATCAAGTTAAAGCAGGATACAGCGTACCGTTCGACTATTTTACATCGATGCCGAACTCACGGACAAAAAGGTAGGTGGCACGTACATTGTCGTGGGAGCTGCAATGACACAGTGGAGCAGGCATTGCAAAGAAACGAACAAAGACACCGTGATGAGTAGAATAAAATGTATGCCGCTGATGCAGCCGTCGCTATAAAACTAGAAGATTAACCGAGATCGACAGCTATTCGTTGAAGCCAGGATCGAGGCAAACGGCTCCTTTTCCTTCAGTATTATTTAAATACTCACTCTGTAGCATTTTGCTAACATCGAGAAAAACGGAAGACTGCACCATCACGAACCGAACTGTACTAATGCGAACTGAACTGCACCGAGGACTAAACGGATGGCATCTCCCCGGCTACTTAAGCCGATTCTACGCCGCTGCGTAAGCTCCGCTCCGGCGAAAGTAGGAGGCGGGAGTTCATCTTCCACAGCTCTTATTTCATTAATTCTTTCATTTTTCCAGCTCGTATTACTTGAATTCTCTAATGGTGGGTGTTTGTTCCGACTTAGTTTTGATACTTTGCAGGTTCCTTGCAATGATAGCCTCGAGAGAAAGCCTACTGCTGAACTCGAACACATGAGCACGTTACGAATACTGCTGCGTTCGTCGGAGGGACGCTATTCGGTTCTATTCAACCTGGGCGGAAATGACAACAGTTTGATCGCAATTGTGAGGATTATTGATCATGCTAACATTAGTACACAAGAGTTATCACGGCTGATGATTACAGCTATGTAGAATACAGAATTGCTACATCTATATTGAGCTGCACTGTCACGAATGTTGTTCGAGGGATTAAATAAATGCAGCTGACAGCACAGCGTCTCGCATTCAAAGTCGCGAATTCTTGAGAATGGCTCTACAATCTTGAGCGTCGTGCAAGCTTTGAATGCTGGGCAGAGGCGAGTCACGAGCTCAGCATCGCGTCAGGGCCATCGGCGATCTCTCTCGAGGCACGTCGAGACTGTAGAGGCAAGTCGTGTGATTTTTTAAAGTGGTAACGGTAGCTGATCGATCTTGGCGGAAGCGTCCTCGTTGGCTTAGGTGATTGCCTGGCGGACGGCCCCGCCGCCTAGAGCGGAACTCCATAGACGGTCATCTCTGCCGCGTTCAAGTAATTGTCGTTGTTGGACGCTGTCGTCATGACCTGCAAGCTCACATATCTTCCAACCGTAGACGCAGGGCACGTAAAGTCTAATATTTTACCGTCCTCCATATGATTGGAGAGGTGCACACACAGCGATCAATTGAAGAAACGAGTAACAGGAGTCGGGCTCGAGCCGACGCGCAAATCGTAGTCGCGCGCCCGGAAACCTAGACAAAAGAGACGGCAGTAGAGTGGCAGCTCCGCGGAGCGTCTTGCGGCGGCGTTCGCCTGCGGTTGGCTAGGGTGCGTACTTGCCGTGTCACCTTGTACATCGCCTAGCACAACGAGCAGCGGAAATAGCATGCCGCAGCTGCAATTATGAGCTATGTGCTCTGAGCTCTGTGGTCTGTGCTCTTCGCGGCTGATGGTTCTCTACTCGACGAAGTGGCTACCTGTGAGCGTCTTTGGAGAGCGGCGGAAGCGAAGAGCTCGAAACGCTCCGAGTTGGGCGCTCGACATAGTGCCGCCGGCACTAGCTCCAACTAGCGCTGATTCAAGCACGATTGGCGCCATTGCGTTTGCTTTGGTCTGGATTTTTCAGGCTCTGGATTTTTTATTTTGTGTGCCTGAATTGTGGCGAACAATTGAAAAGGGGTGGCTGATGTTATTGGAACGCCGTTGTTTCTCCTTCAACCCGCTTGAAGCTTACACTTAGCGACGTCATTCGACGGCTGACTGCCGAGTATTTTTCCAGCATTCGTAACACGCCAAGCGGTAATGACGGAGCATTAGCGGATTTCACCCACAGCGTCAGTCAAAGGCTCATGCGCCAATAGTCCGATAGAGCTTTTCAGTGACCCCATGCCAGCTTCAAAGTATTACTCTTAGTATTAGTATCATAAGTAGTAGTATTCTGATTCATATTTTCGCATTTAGAATAGTTTCTTTCGGGCGCGTTGGTTAGACCAGGCTCCTTACCAAAACTACTGTGGCATCTTAGAAAATTTAAGCCACGTCGGTTTGCTTGTGCCATTCGGTTGGCTTTTTAGGTTTCCATTTTCTGAATCTTGAACTTAGGAAATCTGAGGAAATCTTAGGAAATCTGAGTAGTGGCCGTTATCTGGGTTCGTCGACAGGCCAGTATTTTGGAATGACACCCAACAGCGATTTTATAGTCCTGACTGCCTCTACGACAATTGACTTCTAGCTGGATCTCGCATCTGCAGAACGAACCGTTGTACCCAAGTCCAGAAGCAAACATTTTCAGTCTCAGCTGAAAAAATAATTACACCAATCCTGTCATTGACAGGTACAGATGCAGTAGTTGTGATGGCCAAGGTAGCTGAGTACTTGAAATGTGTTGGCCAAGATGTGGCTGCTGCATTGAGTACCACCAGGCAATATGTGTCAATGCCATAGGGCCTTATTTTAGGGTCATAGTGTTTAGGTACACGTGATGCTATTATTTGCGTCCACGCCCATTCGAGATCCTTAATCTCTGTTTAACCTCTTTCGTTCATTTGAAGGTTCCGTCTGGGCAGTTTTTACCGACGATCAAACCGCCTAAGCTGACATAAGCACAGACCGCCAGGCGACAGAATAATCACAGCTCACTAGTAGACAGCCGGAAAGGACCCGCTTGTGGCCCAATGCAAACGATCTGACGCGGCAGCGAGATGGAAGGTCTCGCTTTGCCATCACCAACAGGCCCCACCCTGGCTTCTGCCTCCGCGAGGCACGGACACAGCTGGCAGAGGCAGCGGCGAAACCGCTGCGAACATTTTCTTCATCGCACAGCATCACGACGTGAAAATCTGCCGATTAATTGAGTCGTTTGAGCAATTTACAAAAGCTTAGTGACAAGCAATGCTTCACCGCCCATGAGCATGCCACGGCGATCACTGACCGTACTCTCTGTAGCGAGCCGTCACTGCGATCGTTAAAACGTTGTACTGCCCTCCCAGATCAACGGCGATCCATTGGTAAGCAGCGTTCAGCGTAAGAGCGTACGTGCGTATGTCGCCGTCAAATGCGTATGCTGGTCCGCAGCACGACGAAGGTGTGTCCGGGTATGACGTCGATTGGTTGGCCGGCTTGTCTGAAAGGTGAGAGGAGGCAAAAGATGGCACGATGCGGCGCAATCTTTCGACTGAACTAGTCACGTCACTTCTTCGTTCTATCGCACGAATTCGTTACAGAATGTCTTGTTCGAGTACTGACGACGTGGATCAAGCTTGCTTTGCTGTATTCAGCCAATAGCATGCTATCGTTGAATAATATTATCACGACCAATTCATTGTTTACGAAGAACTTGAAAGCAATGCTGCTAAATACTTACTTAGGGATAATATTGCCCCTGCTCCGGAGCCTACAGCAAAAAGTACACAGTTTCAAGCGTGATCGAGAGCCACCAAACGCGAGCCGCACCAGAGCTGCAAACAAATGCCTCCACCGCCGCCGTTTCCGCCGCAGCCATTGCATTGCACGACGGTCGCCAAATGTCGATTGATCAATCGTCATTGATCGTGGAGAGTTGAAAATTGGCCGCCGACTTTCACTGTCGCACAAATATCAAGCGGACGTAAAATGAAAGTGAAAATAAGGCGAATGATAAGAAAGCGAGTGCCTGTTTGCGTATGTGAATTAAATGAAAATATATATACGATTTGCGTGAACAGCTCCTTAAGAGAACTTGGTCTCTATCTTTGCATTTCACTTATTCACACGTGCCTCAGGGCTCGAGCCCACAAACTCGACCGTTAGAGGTGAGAAATTGGCAAATGGTAAAGTCAGTGGAAGCGAAGCCTTACTCAGAGGAGTCGCGATTGGCTTTGTCGTAGTCGATTGAGTCTTGGTGGGCGTTGTCGTGGTCAGCGAAGTCGCGATCGCATATTCTGTTGTTGCTGTAATGAAAACTGCTACTGAACTAACCAGCAAAAAACGTATCGATCTGCCAAAGTAGTAGCTTCGCCTGCTCAGGCGACCTAAGATGCCGAATACAGCTTGACCCCGCTCGCTTGCACAACTGCTAGCACACATGCTGCCAGTAATATCCTGCGGATGAGTAGGACGCCTCGACATGAGCGAGAGATCGCACGCTCGTCGTTCCGCAATAGAGACACGTGACTTCGCTGAATTAAAATAGCACAGCTGTTGCGATAAATAAATTTAGAGAAAGGGAGAGACAGAGAGAAAGAGAGTGAAATGTGAAAACAGATGCCCAGACGAATTGACGGCAGCATCTTCTCAGCTTTCCACGTTTCTCCAGCGACACGTTCCGTGATTGCTCTTTCTGTCTGTCTGTTTCTCTCTCTCTCTCTCTCTCTCTATTTCTCCGTCACTCTCGTTTTCTGTCTCTCTCTGTTTCTCCGTCACTCTCTTTTTCTGTCGCTCTATTTTTGTCTTTCTCTTGGTCTCTTTTTCTGTATCTGTCTCTATTTGGCTCTCTTTTTGTCTCTTTTTCTGTATCTCTTTTTGCCTCTCAATCTGTCTCTCCTTTGTCTCTCTTCTTGTCTCTCTTTTTGGTCTCTCTTTTTGTCTCTCTTTTTGTCTCTCTTTTTGTCTCTCTTTTTGTCTCTCTTTTTGTCACCCTTTTTGTCTCTCTTTTAGCCTCTCTTGTTGTCTCTCTTTTTGTCTGACTTTTTGTCTGACTTTTTGTCTCTCTTTTTGTCTCTGTTTTTGTCCCCCTTTTTGTCTATCTTTTTGTCTCTCTTTTTGGTCTCTCTTTTTGTCTCCCTTTTTGTCTCTCTTTTTGTCTCTCTTTTTGTCTCTCTTTTAGCCTGTTTTCTCTTTCTCTCTTCCTCCCCCTTCCCTCCCCTCTTTCTGTGGGCCTTCTTCCTCTCTCTTTTCGTCTCTTTCTCTCTTCTCCTCCCTTCCTTTCTCTCTTCTCTCCCTTTCTCTCTCCCTCCTCTTTCTTTCTCCTCCTTCTTTTGTTTCTCCTCTCTTTCTCTCCCCATTCTCTTCTCTTTCCTCTTTTCTCTCTTTCTCTCTCTTTCTCTCTCCCCTTTCTCTCTTTCCTCTTCCTCTCTCTTCTCCTCTTTTTTCTCTTTCTCCTCTCTCTTTCCTCTCCTTTCTCTCTTTCTCTCTTTCTCTCTCCTTTTTCCTTTTCTCTCCACAGTCTCTCTCTTTTTCTCTCTTTCTCCATCTTCTTTCTCTCTTTCTCGCTGTTCTTCTTTCTCTCTTTTGTCTCTCTTTGTTTCTCCAGATTCTTTCTCCTCTCTCTTCCTCTTTCTCTCCTCTGCACCCACTCTTTCTCGCTCTCTCCCCTTTTCCTCTCTTTCCGCCTCTCTCTCTCTCTCTCTCTCTTTCTCTCTCTCTCCTCTTCTTTCTAGGACTCTCTCTCACTCTCCTTGTTGCTCCGCTTCTTCCTCCCCTCACACACACACACACACACACACACACACACAAACACACACACAGAGTCTGTGTGTGCGTTTGTGTGTGAGTGTGTGTGTGTCTGTGTGTGTTAAACGGCTCGGTAAGGATTCGTGCAAGTCCCTGCTTGTGTTCGTGTAAGAATATCGCGTGCTCGCAGGCGTGCAGTTCTCTTGGTTAGGAGTTACTTGGCGACTGCAACCACTTTGTGCGACGCATTAATAGCTTCGGGGATCGGCAAATTACGACGATTGGCAACAAATCTTGATTTTGCTTCTCCGATTATTTCGCAGAGTTAGTGAATCAGACACGCTGCTAGTGCATTTGACTTGTAAAGTCATATGAACCTGTAAAGCCTGACAGCGATACCAAGCTGGCTCAGTGTGGCTCACATTAGCACAGTGTGAGCCAAACTGGCTTACTCTAAATTTCGCCATCACTCAGCGCCAAGCTCTACAGTGACAATACTTCGACGATTGAACCTCAAGGTCTCATGTGCCCCTGACTCAATTTTTGCTGAGTTCACTGAATGCTTTGACCTTCCATCGCATATGTCAAAACAGAGTAAGCTTCCATTTTGGTCAGCTTTTCCATTAGCATGCAGGCCTTTTAGCTCTCATGTGCTTTGCTGAATTAAATTTCCAAGATAAAAAGCAATTTAATAGCCAGGGGTCCTATTACCAATGGCCATGAGTATCTTGATTCATTTACTTACTGCCGCCCTACAAAATCGTGCAGTGGCTCCTATGAGCTTTGCTTGCTAACATTTGCATAATATAGCACGATGCAAGCTACTATGTCATGCTATCCATTGGTGAAAATTATCTACATTGTTACTACTCAAACGTGCTGCATTTTGCATTCCTTAGCATTGAAAAGTCATCTGCATTTGTGCATCCTAGAAATCGTGCACGTCGTAAATTCCCGGATGCTTGTGGATCCTCATGCAGTGCGATGTAAAGCACTTCTATACACGTAAAGCCATTCTAGGTTACACAAATAAAGTCATCGTAGGCTTTCATTTATCCAACAAATTGCCATCATAGCTATTATTCATGTCTCCAACGGCAGTACGCTGGTGATCCGTGGGAACTTGGGTGGAAGTATTATACACGAACCGGACGTCACGAGAATGGAAGAGAAGGCGATGATTGAGCGAAGGCGAGGAACTAAATTTGTTCATTCCTGCTTTGAAGGAGAGAGTCCAGCAGAGCAGCAGCACAGGACAACCGAATAGGGCAAACAAAGTTGGCAAGACGACGCTGCCGCCGAGTGACTGTGTCTCTGGAAAAGGCGTGTCGCCCAGAGGGGTTAAATTGATGCAGCTCCACGCTGCTGATTGGGATTCGTGGTGTCACGCGATCTCTATTGCAGCCGGCGGTAGATGGGCGGCCGACGAAGGTGCTGAAGCTGTGGCCCTTTACTTCGCGTGCAGTCGTGCATAACAAATCTACTCAAGGCGTATTAAAGGACGAACGCTGGCTGCACCATTCCAAGTCAGCAGCAGAGCTAGCCATCGCATTGCGATGCAATCTTGCGTATCGCTGTGTCAGTAGAGGCCGGCACAGTGATTATGAACAGGCATTTGAGGCTCTGCTTCGCCAGCTACAGTCAGGTCAATGACTGCAGTGTCCCCTCGACGTTGATGGTGAAGTAGGACAGAGCTGCGTGGGATGTTACTGCAAGCAAGCCACGGGGCAGCAACGCTCTGCCTGCAAAAGTGGAGCGGAGCTTGTGCTGGCGTTTTGTTTTGAGTGTGGCTAAAGATCTTCATGCCGCTATGCTTCGCTTCAGAATTAGCGTGCTCGCTCGGACAGGAGTGACTGCAATAAAGATGACTGTCGCAATCTCGGCCAAACAAACTTGGGCTCCCACCTTACGGACTGAACTAATGGAGACGATTCTGCATGTGCTAAATCTCGACATCGCG
The DNA here is from genome assembly GCA_009760855.2 of Cristatella mucedo. Taxonomy (NCBI): domain Eukaryota; kingdom Metazoa; phylum Bryozoa; class Phylactolaemata; family Cristatellidae; genus Cristatella; species Cristatella mucedo. Next base: position 181,767 of record WPIO01000121.1, on the reverse strand, counting down.
AGTGCATTTGACGTACACCAGCCAAGAGGCGAGCTGAGCATATCGTGGCAGCCTATCGACGCCAAAGGTCTCTGCTAGCGATCGACTGCTACCTACGGGCGGACAATTTTTCTTCGCATATTTTAAGTTACTGTTCACTTTTTCCTCCAAAATTTACCACGGCGATTCCGTTCTAGCCAAGAATCCAAAGAAATATAGAGTTAGTGCTAGAAGCGAGTATTTTAGTTATTACTTTGGTCTTTATACTTAGAGCTATGTCATGCGGCCTATGGAGCCAAAACTTTTTCCGTTAATTACCTGACGCCTGCCGAAATTGTAAATAAATTTCAAAAGCACGTACGTCGCTGCGTACACAATATATGTAGATGTAGAATTTAAAATGAATATTTTTTTTCGCTTTCAATCTGGGCGTGCAGCACCATTTCTCGACGATCGCCGCCACAGCCCTATATATATATCATATATATATATATATATGATATATATATATATATATATAATATAATATATAAATATTATTAATATATATATAAATATATATATCTATATAATATAATATATATATATATAAACATATGAATGAATAAATATATATATATATATATAAAGAGAGAGAGAGGTCAGAGATAGAGAGAGAGAAAGTGAGAGACAGTGAGAGAGCTAGATAGATGTATACAAAAGAGAGAGAAAGGAGGGAGAGTGAGGGAGAAAGGAGAGAGAAAGGAGAGAGAAAGGAGAGAAAGAGAGAGGAGAGATAAAGAGAGAGAAAGAGAGAGAAGGATAGAGAAGGAGAGAGAAAGGGAGAGAAAGGAGAGAGAAAAGAGAGAGAGAGAAAGGAGAGAGAAAGGGGAGAGAAAGGAGAGAGAGAGAGACGAGAGGTAAAGAGTGAGAAAGAGTGAGAAAGAGAAGACAGAGTGAGAAAGGAGTGAGATAAAGAGTGAGAAAGAGAGAAGAGATTTAGAGAAGAGAGGAGAAAGAGAAGAACAGAGAGAGAAGAGGAGAAGAGAGAAAGAGAGAGAGAGAGAGAAGCGAGAAAGAGAGAGAAAGAGCGAGAAAGAAGAAAGAGAAAGAGTAGAGAAGATATCTAGAAAGAGAGAGAAGAGAGAGAAAGGAAGAGAGAGGAAAAAGAAAAGAGAGAGAAAGAGAAGAAAGAGAAAAGAGAGAGAGAGAGTGAGAGAACGAGAGAGAAGGAGAAGAGAGAAAGAAGAGAGACAGAGAGAGACAGAGAAGAGAAAAAGAGAGACAGAGAGAGATAAGAGAGACAATAAAGACGAGAGGAGTAATGAAGAGAGAGAGACACAAGAGAAGAAGAAAAGAAGAGAAAGAGAGGAAGAAAGGATAGAAATAGAGAGCAAAAGAGAGAGAAATAGGAGATAAAGAGAGACGAAAGATAGCAGAAGAGAGAGAAATAATAAGAAAGAAAGCGAGAATAAAGATAAGAGAAAAGACGGAGAGAGAACAGGAGCGAAGAAAAGAGGATAGAGAAAGAGTGGAGAGATAGAGAATTAGGAGGTAAAAAGAGAGCAAAGCGAGGAGAAACGAGATGGAACAAGCAGAGAGAACAGAGAGAGACAGAGAGAGACGAAAGAATGAGACACAGTAAGATCTAGCGACTGCCCGCCCGAGGTGCATAGAATATAATGTGTGTAGAGAAAGAAAGGAAAGATAGAGCAAGAGAGATAAAAGGAGATCAAGAGGAAAGAGAAAGTAGAGCGACGAAAAAAAATGAAAAAGCATGATATAAAAAAGAGAGAAAAAGCAGGGAAAGAGAGAAAACAGGAGAGAACGAGAGAGAAAAGAGGGAGAAAGGGAAATGAGAGGTGGGGGGAGAAATGTGAGAGAAAGATGAGAGAAAGAGTGGGCAGAGAAAGTAAAGAAGAGAAGTAGAAGAGGAGAAAGAGAGAGAAAGAGAGAGAAAGAGAGAGAAAGAGAGAGAAAGAGAGAGAAAGAGGGAGAAAGAGAAAGAGAGAGAAAGAAAAAGAAAGAGAGAGAAAAAGAGAGAAAAAGAGGGAAAGAGAAAACAGCAGGAGCGAGAGAGTAAAAATGAGAACGCCTGAATTGCATGAGGAACAATCGCTATAGATTTACACCACACGTTACGCTTTGCAAAGACCCGAAGCTGATACCACAAGTTGATAGCTGAAGGCAGGATGCGCCGTTTTTCTGGACCGAGTCGCAGCTACTGAGGGCAAATAATATCTCTGACGACTCACCAGCACCTCCTGCCACGTAGCACACGATGGTGAAACAGTCGAAAACTAAAGCCAGTGCTATCATCCTCCCTGTGACGACCACCACAAAACGACCGCGTTTTACGAGGTTCAACCTCTGCCCGATGGTTTCAGCCAGCAACTGTAAGCGAAGCCCCCCCCCCACGACTGCGGCGTCGTAACTAGGGCATCAAGGCACGGCCGCTAACTCTCTGCTCTCGCTGGCACTATTCAGTGCAGGTCTTTGTTAGTCTACTTTATTCTTTCGCGGGCGGCCAAATCGACTGTGCCAGCTCAAGTCGATCGGCGAGAAGCTTTCTGGCATGCTCTGAGAACACGTGATCGGCGCCGACCAATACATAAACTGCGTGTGCAAGCGTTTTCGGAAACGATGCCGCTCCTGTGCCTACGAGCCGCTAGCCAGCCTTTCTATTCGCCGCCGATCACCTCTCTGCACTTTGCAACTCTCGGTCAATGACCATCGGAAGGCCTCGACAGAGCGGAAGCGACGACGCAGAACCAACTTGGTCAAACAGACCGAGCATTGACCGAGTGAGCTTGCTCGCATGCTCATGCAGTGCAGCAGCAGATGGAAGACGACATCCGGTGCTGCATGACGTTCAGCGTACGGACGTGACTTCGGTGTCGGCGACGACCTCACGTGGGCCGCCCCGCGACGGGTTGAACACCAAACCATCTTTGTTCGCTGACCGGCGTGTGCTCCCTGTCGCACCGACCCTTTTTAGGAACATCACGTGGCTCGTTGGACTAAACACCGTTTTGATTTTAACCGCCAAATCTCATTGACTTGGCTTGCGTATTCACACGCTATGGCCTTATGCGGCTAAAGCCATTGTACGCCATAGCACCATAGCGCCCATGCCTGATGCTAAAAAATTGTGTATGTCAACCTGGAATACAAGTTTCTCTAATGCACGTTCAAAACTGAAGTTTCGTGATGCCTATTGTGGAAATGCCAGGTGTACGGTGGTTTGAATGCTTAAAAGAGCTCCTTGGCTTGAGCCACTAGAGGGTAAAGCATTAAAACAGGCAAGCACTCTTTGAGTGCAATTTTATGCGAACCTTGAACGCCATACTGTTTAAGTAGGAATCAGAAACCCTGTCTTGCGACGGTCACTACGGAAATTGCAGCTGTAGCACCATGTCTCGCAGTGTATGACAATTATTTGTGGCAACCTATCTAACCGTGAGTAGTGATGGGTAAGAGCCTGCGAAATCCTCAACGGTGCTCGACTTAGTGCTAAGTTCCTAGCTAGAACGCCAATCGCCCAACGAGCTCAGACGACACTCGTTAACCCAACAGTGCCGCTCTCTCGTCGTCGCAAATGCGGCGGCCAAGATGAACGGCGACCGAGTGAGGCAGTTGCTTCTAGCGATCGTCAGGCCTCGACCTGAGTTCGGCTTGTTCCGGAAACGAACGCCGAGATTACATGGGACAACGAGCCTATGCGAGCTGCCCGCCGAGAGCTTTATGGCCCATCATTCATGGAGCGAGGTACGTACAGAAAGACGTCAGTAGAGCACGCTGCGCTAGCGGTGGCCTGGCGGCAGCTTTCGGTGAGCTGGCTGCGATTACAGCGCCACAGACTTCAGCATCGCCTGATCGCGTTTTCAGCAGCTGACGCCGATCGATGGCTCGCTGCGTCGCTCGGTAAGCAGAGGCTACATCTGCCCACTGCCGGTCGGTTTCAGGGTGGCGACCTGTGAGTTGCGACGCTTGAACCGCACACAGATTGGGAGCTCAAACGCGACGAATAAAACGGGCCTCTTCCTCCTCAGCAGCTTCTGAAAAGACTGAGCAGCGAGGACTCTTCTTCTAGAGGAGGAGAAGAAGGTGATCACTGAAGGTGACGAAGCTCTGCAGAATCTCACCTTTTTTCAAACTCGCATTCAAAGGCAGACTTCTTGCTTCTTGCTTCTTCCGACTTCTTCCTTCTTCCGACTCCTTCCTTCTTCCGACTTCTTCCTTCTTCCGACTATGGCACTTTTTTCCAGTCGCTCTGAAATAATAATAGTAATAACAATAACGATGCACTTGATAAAGCGCCCTCGGAGAACTCAATCTCTTTCTAGGCGCTTTGCATTTGCTGCACAGTGAAATGCAACTGAACGGTGAGTAATATCATGCTCGACAAACAAATACTACTTGAACGTTACCCACTGAAAAAAAAACTACTACTCGAAAGCCATTCCCTGAATCTATTGCTCCAGTGACTCAGCTGTGCTTCTCATTTCCTGATTGAGGCGTGAGATGAAGTCAGTTGGCTAGCGTATGTGCAATGAGTGCCGCTTAATATTTGAGAGGCTTATAAAAAAAATCTCTCCAGTGTAACGCCGACATAATCTTTGTGGCTTTAAGGAGTTGCAGGCGGAGATACACTGCATTACATTGGATCGGAGATGTCGTCCCAAATGTTGATCGCTTGTGCTCTAAGCACGCTGGAAGAGCTAGTCTGTCGCTCCCAAAACATTTCCATAGATATTCTGCCGATGGATTCGTTAACGTGAGCGTCGAAACTAACGGCAAATTTGTGGTGATTCTGATTCAAGTACTCTGTTGCTAGCATTTTTATGCTGCAAAGAAAGCCTGACGCGGAAAAAGCCTGCTCCGTGGCCTAAACAGCTGACGCCATTTTGCCAGGCCGGACGTCCATTCTTCTGGGCTGCTTCTCATTGTGAGTGCTCAGACTGAGGTAGTCAGTTTGAGGACGAGCTAATTCCTTGAAAGGATATCTTTTAGAGAAAGCTTTGGACTAAGCGTCAAAATTTGAGCGGATCAAACGGTGCCTCCACAGCAGCCGTGCAATTTTGCATTATTCGAGTAAAAAAATACAATTATCAAAATATGCAATCAAAGTTAAGGATTGTCGATAATGCTGACATTTTTAATAGCACATAGTAATTGCTTGTGAATAAAGCTTGCTAGAATTCACAAAATATCGTTTGCATTAGCAACACAGCCACGGTTGTTGTACAAAAGATTAGGTGAATGTCGGCAACCTAATCGTTTCTCGCTTGCTTATTGCCTAACTCTCACAAATGGTTGCCGTCGCGACCAGATCTAGCGTCGCACCCACACTGACCACTTAGCTATTATCTATTCGCTTTTTTGCATAGTCACGTGCTTGACGTGATTTGACATCCGTGTCTTGACAATCGACGATGCCTCGCTATTCACGTCCAGTCTGGATAGGCAGGTCTTGTGAAATATCAAAATAAACCTGCATCCGACCGATCTTGTAGGCAGCGTCCCTGTCGAATCTGGAGATGGAGTGGCGGACGGCTGCGAGGGCTAGAGCCACACTCCGTACACGGTCATTTCTGTAAAGTTCAAAATATCGTCACTGTTGGACGCTGGCTTCGTGACTTGAAAGCTCATGTATCTACCAAACGTGAATGGTGGGCACGTAAAAGTGACATTCTGACCATCCTGCATCGTTCCGGTGAAGTGCAAGCACAGCGATCCGTTGAAGAAACTGGAAGTAGGAGTCAGAATCGTGCCGACTCGCAAATCGTAGTCGTGTGCTCGGGAACCTAAACAAAAGCTGAGGCAGTAGAGCGGCTTGCTCTGGACGACTATGCCGTGCCAACGGGGGTCAACGGTCGGCTGCCGACATCGCTCTTTCAGCCGAAGCTCCACGTGGATTTCTACCATGTGATGATGCACTAAGTGAAGCAATCGCTTTTCACGACCTCGGTACCAAGGTCACTGGAACGAATCCACCAGTGGGCGATCCTCGATTGCAGCTGGAAGCGGTGCTCGATAGCCGATGAGGTACGTCTGTCGCTATATAAAGGAGGCAATTGAATCAGCTAGGACATTTTTGTACGCGCCCTTCAGCGGCGCTCGAACTCCAGGTGGCCTTACTGCTCGTGACTGAGGGCGCTTCGGCGTGCTTTGGCGGCTTTCGGCATGAGCGACCAGAATGGGAGCGGCGGTGCGTCCTCCTCTGGCCCTCTAGGCGTGGCTTCGAGCAGTGCATTTGGCGTTTCGCGCGAGCGCATGGCATGCATAGAAGCCGAAAAGATTGATTGTCGTTCCGGGCCAACCTCTGGAACTCTTTAGGTCTCTTGTGACTTTCCGTTCGTTGGTCGGCGATTCAGCCTCGACGACAGTCTCTCTCAGTCATTTATGACTGGGGCTTTTCAAAGTTGTAACAAAGTTGAAAATGGTGAACAAAAATTTAGTAAACACAATGGCCACAAAATGGCTACTGACAGGACTTATCAGGCACTCTAATGACATTCTACTCGCTCGGCTAGCCACTGCTCTGTCCAGCAGCGTCCTGGTGCATGAGAGCACACTGCCGTGGACCAGATCGCTGCTCGAATCATCCATTGGGTGCCTCGAGCAGCAGCCACACAGCAGCACGTGTGCCAGCTCAGGTGATGACTGATTGCAGCAGTTGCATCGGGCCGTGACCGCGATCATCGAGACTACGTGCTGCCCTCCCAGATCGACAGCAATCCACTGGTAGGGAGCATTCAGTGTAGCACCGATGGTGACGATGCTACCGTCGACTGCGTAAGCAGGCTGGCAGCAATACCAATCTCTGCACTGATACAAAGTTGACTACGAGACCGGCTTTTCTAAACGGAGAGAAGTGACAGAACGCTCAAGGTGGTGACTGCAATCGGGGCAACCGGTCGCGTGATAAATATAGAGAAACCTTGTGAATTCAACCCAAATGTCTTCTCAGAGAAAAGCAGACACGGATCAGTCATGCTTGTCATGTTCAGTCACGTTTTGCTTGTAATTAAATACTACTGTCACTAGCATTCAACTTTGTTTGAATTAATCGCACAAACTTCTGCAAAATACTCACATGAGGACACCATGGTTTCTACTCCGAAGCCTGCAGCACAAAATGTACAATTGCACAATTACAAGAGTATTCTAGAGCCATCAATCACTCTTGCACAACAACTAGGATAGCATGCAGCCGCCGCCTCCACTACCGTTTCAGCCATAGGCATTGAGTTGAGCGACGGTCGGCTGAACCGCTCGTCAAAATTCAAGACTTAACTTAGACTTGTTCACCATGAAAAGTTACAGTATAGGTTCACTTATAAGAATAACACTGCGGATCGTGATCTGTCTTTGCCAGGTTGAATTAAAAGAATTAGCGATATACAATTTACTTGTGTAGGGTCAGGGGGCATAATCTCTATCCAATCTCTATCCAATCTCTATCCAATCCAATCTCTATCCATCTCTAGTGCTTTACTTCTTTTTTTTAAAATTATCCGCTGCTATTTCGGTCCTTCATTCCAATCGCCCTACGAATCCACCTCCATGATAATTCCGTTGCAGCCCTCCGTGTAGAACACACGACCCCGGTCTTGAAGAGCGAGCACAGTTACTCCCAGGCTATCACGGCCCAGCCAACACTGTGCATGCGTGTAAAGTAGAAAACTGTCTGTGGTTACCTGCAGGTAATCTACACGTCTGTACCTGAATATAGGACTTTCTATTTCTGCAGGTTCACACGCGCACGCACGCACAGGTACGCTCACTAAAACTAGCACGCATATTATATATTGCTATATGTATCACTAGGAAACAATTGGTGAATCAAATAGAATTTATATAGCTAATCTGCTGTTAAATCGAAGCTGCTCGGCCGATGGCTTCCTTACGTATTGTGAGCAACAGCGATGGCTGCACGAACTTTGAGCGCTTGCGAGCCGCATTATTCTGTGAAGCCAGTCGCAAGGCGTGCTGCACACGTCAGCATAGCACGATTGGAATTTCGTTCGGCTGAAACAATGAAGGGTGCTTTTAAAATGGATGGCCAGGCAAGGGCTCAGCCAATGAAGAGCTGCCCAACTCTACCAATGCTAGCCAAAATTATCCAAAGCGAAAGCTTTTCCCCCTAGCATTAAACTTCCTCGAGAGAGAGAGAGAGAGAGAGAGAGAGAGAGAGAGAGAGCAACAACGCACGGGCACCAGCGAAATGGCAAAGGATGAGTTGCTAACTAATGAACGGCGACGTCATTTCCAGTGTCTGGCGTGGCCGACTGAGCGAACATATCAGTGAGCGAGGGTCTTCCTTATGGCGAGTAGTTTGATTGCGCCTTCTGGGTGTCATCGTACTTTCGCGAATGGGCTAATGAGCACGCTTTGCCGCTCCGAAGGCGTGGTCAGACGTCTGTGCCCCTTCACTGGCACGGCAAAATTATTTTGGAGCTGTATTATTGCAAATATTACTATTTTTATTATTGTTATTGTAGTATTTTCTCCGTCGGTTGGGCTGAAGAGCTGCGCTCCTTCGACGCAATTAGTGGCAATGACTACTAAAGAGGCCCCCTCTATCCGGCAAGGTCCACAATGGAGGAGCTTCCTTTTGTATAATGTCCAGGTGTGCGCCTTGCGGCCTCCGCCCGCAACATGGTTTCTCTTGTGACAGAGTACGTTATCCATCTTTTTCTTACTTAACAGACATTTTTATTCTGGAACTTTTCGCTTCTTAGAAAGCAGTGCACATTTTTACCGTTCCTGCTCAGTTACCACATATTCTTTCCCACAGCTTTCTCGGTCCTTAGGTCCAATGGCACTAAGTCGTCATTTTCATGAGGATTCCGTGTCGGCCCTCAATGTTACTTTGTTTGGAGCCCTCCAGCTATCCGATGTTTTCTTGGCCCTACTTAAAGCTATATCGTGTTAAGGCTATATCGTACTATACAGTGCCAATAGAGAAACTTGGAGTTACTAGAGTATTTTAGAGAAAGTAACTATGCTTTCTTCTAGTCCGTATTCATAATTTCATTTGTTTTCTGTGCTTGACGAGCTGTCCTTGTACCTGCATTATTTTTACTATGCTAAGTACAAACATTGTCTGCTGCTGCATTTGAATATTAATGTTTTAGTTGATTTTACGGTCTCATTTCGTAGTGGCACAAGGTCGTTGACAGCTAGCATCGCCGCTTGCAGTCAGTAATAACGTATCGCCCACTGCAGGATTCGAACCCATGACATTGGTCGGGAAGCGCTTTACTTCCTAGGCCACCATGGCTCGGCCACCACTTTTCAGTAATCGCAGAAAACTCTCCGCTTAAACAAGCACGTAATGTACAGGGTTTTACTGGGATATATGTGGTAATATGTATGCATGGTCACACACAAACACACTCGCATGGAAACGCACCTTATTTTTTCCTGATTTCGTATCGCGGCCAACTATTAGGAACTGGAAGAAGAGATTCAATTAATCATCAGTTTTCCGATCGTAATTGCTTGCTTGAAACTTCCGTTGCGAAGCGTGTGCAGCAACGGCTGATCGTGCGTCGAAGTAGAATTAGGCAGCATCGTGCGTTCCAAACACCAGCTTAGTGGCTAAGCACGGCTCAATTGCAAATTAATTCCCATATAAACCTGACTCATTGACAGAGTAAAAAAGCACAATTTAAAGAAGAATTTAATTACTAACTCAATTTAATTTAATTATTTCAAAGATGAATTAAAAATGAACCCCTTGCACACTCTCAGCCCATGTAGAGCTGTCTCTCCGAGGCTATGCCAAAAGCCTGTTAAAATATTATTAAAGCACAGCCTGACAGCAACTTTGCACGCTGCTCCAGCAAGATTTTGAAGGATAGGCTTCTGACTAGCAAGCGACCGAGTCAGTTTGGCGGCTCGGGCTCGGGACGGTGGCGCGGCAGACAGCACACAACTATTTGGGAGCCGTGGTCCCCTTGGTGAGCTTGGTGACTCGATAGAAATATAAATATTACAACAAATCATTACTTACAGTACGGACTAAAAAGTTAAAATTGAAAATAGAAATAAACATGAATACTAAAATATTAAAAGGTTGAAGTTTGCTTGTTGTTTGCAAGGGCGGCATGCTTGAGAGAAATGGCCACTTAGGAGAAAAGTGCCTCGGAAGCCACCCAACTGAAGACACGGGTTCGAATTTCACGGGACCCGGTAAAAGAGCTAATTTGGAGAATATATGAAGAGCACAAACCTGATGGCTTTTATATGAGAAAAAATAAGCAGATTAAAAACGTTTGATCGGCAAGGCCGCACTAGAAGGTTGGCTCCCTCGCTTGCTCCCTTTATTCGCGTATTTCTTGCCAATGGTCAGCACGCGGTGAGCAAGCTGTGAGCATGAGGTGAGGAAGCGGTCAGCACACGCAATGACTGCATGAGCATAACGTTGGCTGCCGAAGCATTTCCTCTGCAAGTTCTAGTTTGCGGAACTCACTTCCACAATTCCTACTCAAAGATAAATACTGTTCTGCTGCCGGCTATGGCGCATTCCTCCCGAGCTGCTACGTCCATGCCAATCACTGCTTCGACTGCTCCCAGGCTCAGCTATAAGTCTCACTTTCTCTTTGTTGAATCAGATGAAGTCTGTCGGCTACCGAATGCCTACCGAAACCCGCTTAGGTTTTAAGTACGCTATACTATTATTTAAAGCTCAACTCACACGTAGTATTTGTGGATTTTTTGACCGAGATACATCCTTACATTTTAAGTTCGGTCATCGCTGACGATAATTGTTACGTTTACGAACGTTGTGATCGTTACGACGATTGTCGTTTGCGACGACCGTTGGCAAAACTTGATGGACGAGTCTGTCACTTGCAACAACTCCCCTGTGGTAATTGACTAAGATCGACATTGATTGATTCATTGACACAGGCATCGGGAAGATAGCTTGGCCGTGCGTTTGGTTTTAAGTACTCACTCGGCAGTGTGCCGTACGGACGGGCAAGATAACCAAGGCTTCTTCCATTTGCCAACCAAACGACGCCAAGGCGAACCGTAAGGCACCAAAGACTAAACCGTATGGGTCTGTACAGCTCTCAGATTTAAGTGCATTTCATTCAAGTTCATTTCAGTACAAGAAAGGAGTTAATCTTTTCAGGGCTCTTCAGGATATCGTATCTTAGTAGATCTCTATCTTGAGATAGTTCAGAGTATCAACTGTTTCCATGGAATGAGCTTCGAGAGAAAGCCCATGGCTACAAGCAAACATCGAAAGCTGCAGTGGCCGCATGAGAAACTCTGTCTTTCTTTATTCAAGTTAGACCGACGGAAGAAAATGTGCAGGCTATGATATGGATTATTGATAGCACTGACAAATGTACACGTGAATCGCTATGGTTAAGGACAATAGCTGTCCTAGAATACACCCAATGACGTCGTCTGAATTAGAAGCACTGCCAAGATTACTTTACATATGGCTAGGTGAATGCAGGCGACGGAATAGCGTCTTGAAAAGAGCTGCCATCGCTCGGAGCTCAAGCGTCGAGCCAACTTTGAGTAAAAAAGTAGCTGAGAGTCACGTGCTCGACCCTGTCCTGGCCATTGGCGAAGCCTGGTGCGGCCAGCCTACCTTAAGTAGGCAAATATTCACATGAAATTGTAAAGCTCGGCGGCAGTTAAGCGATCATGTATGCGGCGTCCCAGTCGGCTCAGACGAATTCCTGGTGGACGGTCAGTTCTATTTCCACTGAGTTCCGTAGACGGTCATCTCGGCCAAGTACAGGTTATTATGTGTTGGATCCGCCACCATAACCTGTAAGCTCACATATCTCCCAACCGTATATTCTGGGCAGGTGAAGTTGCGCCTGTCACTTAATCCCATCTTTCCGGTGAAGTGCGAGCACAGCAATCCGTTGAAGAAACCGGAAGCTGAAGTCAAACTCCAACCGACGCGCAAATCGTAGTCGTGCGGCCCTTGAGCTAAACGGAGCGGCAGCAATTGAGCGGAGGCGCCAATACTGGTGGCGGACTAACGGCTGACTAACGGCTTGTGACGCGGCTCACTGTGGCAGAGCAAGCGACCGGAATATGGGAAGTTCGTTCAGCGTTCCCAAGGCCTTGGCGGGTGGAGTTGAGACCAAGTGGTGTTGAGTGTAGGCACGTAATTTGGAAAGAGGCCAATAAATATATTATATAACGACCATTTATATAATTGTAATATTCTAATTTTTAGCTCAGCCCAATAATCTGCTAGAGTTTTGTGACTTAGCATGCACCCAGTATTGTTTCAGCAACTGCAGCCGATGCTCCCAGTACCCGAGTGGTATAGCTCAATAACCAGAGCAGAAACCCAGCACTCTGGTTTTCCGAGTCAACATCAGGAAACAAAGCGATGGCTGTGAGTCAGGTCACTCGTTGCAGCGGAGACTAGGTAGCTACAAAGGATGGAAGCTCTGCGAAGGTCCGGTAATCTCATTCGCATACGTTTTACGACCATCACTTTGGCTCCAAACACCATTTTCCAAAATAAATCGGGATAATTTGGCGTCATTTGAGCCATCTCAGGTCGCTAGTGCCGTATAGCTAGCTTTTGAGGCTGTAACGAGACCATCATTTCAAGTATCTCAAACGTGCAGTCTGGAAATATTGGAAGCGATTTCGTGGCCGTAAATCCCCTGCACCAAAAGCTCGATCAGAATAATTTGTAATAGAAAATCCTGACTGGTTCAAATAATGGTAGTCCAGACTTGCCGCTGAAATAATCAGGCTCTATAAAAATGCAGCAGTGGTGTATGCGATCTAGAATACTCAGAAAACACCACTATACATTTATAAAATAAGAGAGCCAAAAATCTTTGTCTAAGCAGAAAAACGACACTGATTCAGCCATCGAGCAGTACTGTGGCAACAGTCTTGATTGCTAAGTCAGCTTAGTACTCTAAACGCTGGTAGCCAAAATGTTGCTGCAGCATTCCTGTAAACGAGGCAACACGTCTAGTTGGGTTAAAGTCCCGGTCGACGATCATTTCTTTTAATTTGATCTGATGGCGTTATTTGACATAAGTTCACTCGTTTTTTTTAATCAAGTTCTCAAGCTCATACGTTCTTTTGAAACTTTTCATAAAGACCCAAGTAGGCTGTGAATAATCACTGCTCACCAGTCGGTTGCAAAACGCACCTACTTGTTGCCTTAGGTGAACCACAGGATGCAGCTGCTAAAGCAATGCTTTCGCTTCCGGAGAACAGGCCCCCGCCTGCATTCATCTTGAAACGAGGGTGCAGTAGTAAATGCACCGTGGTGCTGTTTGTCTCCCCGTCCCGGATGCACGGGCTTTGAGCGAGCCAAGCTCGTCTCACTGCATCCCTGCACCGGCCACTGCTTTCACTGCATCCAGCAGCATCGTGGTCTCGATTCTGCCCCAGTCCGAATATCCTCACCAGGATCGATGGTATTCGGACTGGGGCAGAATCGAGCACTCAATAGGAGCTCAAAGAGCAACAGAGCAGCAGCAGCACGGTCAGCACGTGCCAAGGCGATCACCGACCGTCGTTTGCATCGTTTACAGCTGTCACGGTGATCGTTGAAACGGTGTAGTTTCCTTCTAGATCGACTGCAATCCATTGGTAGGGAGCATCCTGCGTGAGAGCATACGTTTTAATGTCACCGTCAAATGCGTATGCTGGTCCACAGCAAGACGAAGATTTCTCCGGAGATGACGTCGACTGGGTGGCCGGCTTACCTAAACGAACGGAGGCAAAAGATGACACGTTGCGAGGCGACGTTCCGACTTAACTTGTCACGTGACTACATCGGGGGGGGGACCACGAGTTCATCATTGAAAGTGTGCTGCAAGTAAATTTGACACGGATCAAGCATACTCGTGGTTTTCAGCAATATGTCTATAGCTACTGAATGGAATTAACCCATGCATTCAATTGTGTAAGACTTTACAGGTCTGATTGGTGCCTAACACTTACGTAAGGATACGACTCCTGGCGATCCTGAGCCTGCAGAGAAAGTAATCGAATCACAAGTGTGGTTGAGTTAGGCAAAACGCGCATTGAATCCAAGCTAGAAGTGCACACTCAGTTGCAGCTGCTATATCCGCTGCTGCTTTCGAGTCGCGCGAAGTCAGGACGGTCGGCGTCACATGACAATCGAATGGCCACATCCACAAAATATATAATCGCTTTAAAATATCTTTCTCGCGTTAAAATTAGGCACACTATTACTGATAAAATGATTCACGTGAGGTAAAAGCGAGCAAGTTTCTTTATAATTCAGGTTAAATAAAATGAAATCTTAAAAATATATCCACTATAGTGTACTAAGACGTATCAATTTCCAACCGGATTTTGAAATTCCGTAGGACTCGAGCCTAGATGGTAAGGCGTAAAAATTGTTAATATTAAAATAAATCAATTGTGACGAATCGACATTTAAAAAATCTATGTAAGTGATTTTGATACTGAAGCTTCGAAATTTTTCTGCTTACAAAAGCTAACATTTTTAGTTCTAATAACCGGGATTTCGTAATGGAAGTGCAACTGCAAGGCTTGGTCCTCTTAACACACAAAGCGTTTAAGTGGTTTTTTAATGTTTGGAAAGCTGATTCTCGGCCACAAAATAGCCAATATCGAGAGTGACTTCCTACTGTCAGCAATAACAGCTACGACAGGGAGCTAGGAGAACCCTAGGCAGTCGTCATTCCTGCAGCTATTACTTTACCCTCGGAGACCTGGCTTTTGTTAGTGTGGCCGTGCCGGCATTTAAATTGCCAGCATCAGCTCAGCTTTGCAGGGCTGCATATTTTCCGCTTGCATCCGCTTTGGCCACTGAACTCTTTGCTGCACAGCTACAGCTTTTTTCTTAAGTAACCTCGATCGAAGCCTGTGGTGGTGGCTGCAATGGTAGATGCATTTGTGATCAGCTGAGTAGTTCCTTTTGATAAAGTAATCGTGGTGGTCTGCTGAGTCGTGGTTGGTGAATTTGTGGTCGGCAGAGTCGTTTTCGACTGAGTTGAGGTCGGCTTAGTCGTGGTCGGCTGAATAGTGGTCGGCTGATTCCTGGTCGGCTGAGTCGTGGTCGCCGACAGATATGCTGCTGCAGCTGTAAATAGTTTTATAATAACTAACCAACGGGTGATTGCGAACCTAGATATTTGCAGAAGTATCAGTGTGTGTGTGTGTGTAAAGCACAGCTCTTAGCATGCGTAATGCATAGATGCAGAAGCACGAAAACACAAGTGAACACAACAAAAGGACGCACATGCAAAATTACACAAGTTCACATTTAAGCACACGGACACAGACGAGCATGGTCGGCAGCCGAATGGAACGAACCCGCTTTATCTATGTAGAAAATGTCGTGATCATTTGATGGTAAGGCGAGCCGTCGCAGCAGACGACACGCTCCTGCAGTGCTGCGGAAGTAGAAACCGATGCAGTCACTTTGAAGCTTGCAGTCCAGGCTGCACTTCACCAGCGATGCTCCGGTCGATGACTGAAGCGTTGCTGCTTCATCGACGGTGGCTTCTGGAAACGCTGTGAGGGAAGTCATCCCAAACAGGCCCACGGACCCTGCCGCTATTGCTGCAAAAGCGAGAGTAAAGCTCGCTCTGGAGTCCAGTCTCACGTAATATTTTGCTAGGTGCCATTTTTTGCATGGCTCGCTGAATAAACTACCTTGCCGTTTCCCTGTGCCCACTGGTAGTCTCACGACACATTGCATGAGGTCTCTCTCTCTTTCTTCAAATAATCTTCGCCGACACAAAGTTTTGCATCTTACATTGCGGAGCACACTCTGACTATTCTTGCCCATCGACCCTATAAAACTGCTTGCTACCATTTCGAATGATTCATACCAAACATCTTACCTAGCTACTTGCATGTTACTCCCATTGTTGCCTCCAACGTATCTACGTTTCTCTCCACTTCATCAGAACGGTTTCGTAATAAGTGAGCATACTTTCACAAACCGAAGGACTTGCCACCTCAAACTATTTATGAAATACAAATGCAATTAAATGCATAGGTCCTTACTGTAAAATAATCAATACTAAGGGGCATCACGTATGCCATCGAACTCAAATCCACGGTCTTGATCAACAAATACATTCTCCATGACCTATGTTGGCGGGAGCCCTTTCACCACATGTCCGACCGAGAACGGCATTACAATACGTGAATAGATATGTGTCCCTTAGGGTGATACACACAATTTCTGTTCTCATTATTAGTGTGTCTCGTGTTTCCTTGCTACTGCATTTATATCGGCGATTGTGCCTGTGCGATCAATATGTGAATTTCCATCAAAACCAGAGTCGAATCTCCTCGGCTTTAAGTGGGTGCAGAAAGTACTATATACATATATATATACATACATATTACAATACATATGATATAGTATCGTATATATATATATATATATATATATATATTTATACCTCTACTGCTTTAAGTGAGTACATATGGTACTGTATGTATATATATATATATATATATATATATATATATTGATTATAGGAATATATATATATATATATATATATATATATATATATATATATATATATATATATATATATATATATATATATATATATATATATATATATATATATATATATATATATATATATATATATATATATATATATATATATATATATATATTGATTATAGGAATATATCCTATGACTATAGTATGGCTTGCGAGCTAAGTGCAAGGTCTACAAAGGATTGGTTTGTTTAGGTAAAGTTTAGGTTTGTACGAGGTATTGGAAGACTGTTGGATTCCAAAAAGCGGGTGGTACGATTTTTGGCCTGGTGGGGGAGTAGATCTGAGAGATAGGCTGGAGCAAAAGAATGAAGTGACCTAAAATTAAGAAACAAAATCTTGAAGTCTATCCATTACTTGACTGGTAGCCAGTGCATGTCGGCGAGAAGTGGTGTGATGTGTCAAGTGTGATGCTCACGACGGGTAAGCCTCTCTGGGGAGTTTTTCACCAGCTGCAATCGCCTGATCTCACATGCAGTAGGCAGCAAGCAGTGAGTCGAGTGGAAGTTGAGACGGGATGTCATGAATGCAAGGATCAACTTATACGTGGTATCCTTATCAAAACAAGCCCGAATTTTACAATGTTATGTAGTTGAAAGTACGAAGATTTGACTGTGGAGCCGATGTGGTCGTCTAAAGAGAGGTCACCTTTGAACATGACACCTAGATTTCGAGTTGATTCAACAAGAGATATGCTGGCAGAGCTAATTTTGAACGTCATTAAGGTGAGCTCTGCGATCTAAATAGCTCCAATTGGACGGTGACTAACCCATTACTGTCGATCCGTGGTCGCATGCAGGCAGTGGCTCAGAACGTGGAAAAAGATCTTTGCCACCGAGCAGCACAAGCGGCAGGAATTGACAACTCTGGGGTATGAAAAACTCCTAGTGGCAGCCACTAGCAGCACCTCTGGTGAACGAACCGCCAGGACCGAAATGAAAGGCGAAGATCTGAAGTCTAAAAGTGACCCTGGGTTGCGAATCTGCCCGTGGCAAGGCAGCAGCTGATCCCATCCCGCGAAGGCTGGGCTGTGAGGTTGGTGTACTGCTGCAGCTTCATGATGACCACTTATGGCACCACCCAGCGCTCGATGCCATCAGGATCGGTGGACTCTGCCAGCACTTCAGGGCCTGCCAGCGAACGGCTGCGAGCGAGACTTGCTTAAGGCACTTGCATGCGTCCGCCTTGAGCGAGATCGGGCTGACCATGTTGACTGGATCAGTAGCTGCAGGGTTCTGGAACTAAGCACTCACCACGTAGGACGACGCTTTGCTATCCAGGCTGTCTACGACTCGTTCGAGGCGAGCCCGGCAACTTGGGGGATGTAGGCATAGGGGGAACACGGCACGGGAGGGCTTTCACAGCCCTTAGTATTGAGGCATTCCTCTCAAAATGATCCGAACCGACGCCTCCAGCTAAGCTTTTTGTGGAAACGGAAAAAGCCCACTCACTAAGTTCGGCATACAGCACGGCTACCGACGTAGCTTTGTCAGAGCCTTTTCGACTTGCTGCTATGCATCATTAGGCCCAAGCTGTGCCTGACAATGGCAATTGAGCATTGGAAGTACGAAAGTCAAGAGGGCGTCTGCTGCCTGGGTCGTCAGAAGGCTATTTCCTCTCGTGAGGGAGAAATGGGCCTAGGATCTATATTCCGCCTCGTGCTGAGCGAGTCCAGGCGAGTGAAAAGATGGTATATGTATATGCGTGTGTGGGTGTGTGTGCATGTGTGTGAGCTCCTACGTGTGTGCATGTTTGCTTGTTCGTTTGTTTATGCATGATGAAACAACATGCCTCCGACCCTCTTTTTTCTTCTCCTTCGCCAAGATAAGGACCTAAACGGCTGAGAGTCGGCTGCTTTGGAGCAACAGTGTAGCCCCTATGAGCCAAATCGATGCTGCGGCCGGCTGCAGGTTAGGAACGGTGCTGTCACGTGACCAGAAATGCAGCTGCCGACACTTGCAACCGACGCAGGTGCTGAAATAGCTGTGTGTTTCCTGTGCATAGCACACAGTCGCACACAAGCAGCTAGCTCGCGGTCTCGAACTCAACAAACGCTGGCAGCCCCGGACTGAGCTTGCGTTCTTTTTTGTGGTTGCTTCACCGCAAGCAATGGTCAAGTGAGGGCGGTGAAGCGGATGCAGACGACGACGCTCCCGCTCGTTCGTGCAGAACGAGTCGTACTCAGTCAAAGGCAGGGAAACCCTGTGCATGTCACCCCTTACCATATTATTCATTTCGTTTGTTTTTTCAAGCATGATTTTACTTACCATTCAATTGCATTTCACTTTACAGCAAATGTAAAGCGCCTAGAGAGAGAGATTAAGTTCTCTGAGGGCGCTTTATCAAGTGAATTATTATTATTATTATTATTATTAAACCAATCGCATAAGGCGGCACTCTTCCGCCTTGTGGTAGCACCAGAGGCCTGCACAAGCGAGTTGACGCACTCAGTCCTTGCTGCACGTGGCCAGCCACGCTCCGGATGACGACTGCAGCGTCGCTTCCTCTTCGATGGCGATGTAGGGCAGCGCTGCGAGATGGAGTCGTGCTAAGCAGGGCACCGGTCTCCTACGCTCCGGTTGCCAAGGCGAAGCGAGGCTCGTGCCGGCGCGTTTTCCTATGAGCTGGGCATGATGGCATCGTGAAGCTTCATCTCGCCACAAATTACGTGCGCCCACCCGACCGAGAAAGACTGCATTAAAGACGACATTCGTCATCACTCCCGAACGAACGTCGGCTATCACGTGATGAGTGAACTAATAGAGACGCTCCTTTTCTATACTTAATCTCGAGCATCGTCGCGAATGATCTTCATTAGGGTGGACGGCATCTATCTGCAGCGTGGATAGTTTCCCTTCACTCACACCGGATGGCCCTTTTCGGATACCTATTAATAAATATATATATATATATAAATATATATATATATATATATATATATATATACATATACATATACATATATATATATATATATATATATATATATATAATTCATACGAGTATATATATTTCACACTAGAGTAAATAAATAAATAAATACATATATATATCTTTATATAAAACCTCCGCAAAAATGGCCCCCACTTTTTTGTGGAGATGCACTACAACGACTGAGCTCCTGTATATAATCCAAAGAAATAATGGAGTTAGTGCTAGATGCAATATTTAGTATGTCTTGTGACAGGCAGGAATCAGTCAGGTGACTCAAGGAGCTGTGGTGCTTTACCCAAATCGCTGTAGAGCATAACAATTCTTAGCCAGACCCTGCAGGCGTCTCGTATTGTTATTAAAAAGCGAACGGCCATCCAAACCGTTCAAAATCAATTCATTTTGAACTTGTCTGCGTCATTACTTCAGCTATTTTCTTGTATTGTCTCCCAAAAAGACAAAGGTGTCTCACAAAGCGTCTGACACAGGAGGACTAACAACCCGTATTCCATAATACGGACGGCGTCTTTGCTCTGGCTGTCTCACTCTCTCGCACACTTTTATTCCAATGTCGCATGCCCACATTATTATGTCGCTCGTGCAGCGGTTGCACGAGCAATCAGCATTTCATCACAAAACAGAACAGCATTGACATTACTATTTCACTCGCAGCCTACGCCATAGTTCATGCTTACATGTTGCATGATTGAGAAAGAGACTCGGAGAAAGAGGAAGAAAGAGAGTGAATATGGATAAATAGAGCGAAGAAGGGAGAGGAGAGAAAGAAACAGAGTGAGAGACATAAGGCGAGCGAGAGAGATTAAGATACAGAGAGTGAACAGGAGACAGAGTGTGCCAGAGAGTAATTCAGATCACTTGACCGGCAAAAACATTGCAAAGCCACTGATGATTTAGATAGCTTTCCGTGTTGTTTTTTCCCAGAATTCGAATACAATTCACGAGCTGATTATACATGACATGAGGCTGCATTGCATCAAGCTGAGTCACCGGGGCAGCAGGCAGACAATTCCATCGGTTACTCACCTGCTTCTCCTGCTCTGCAGCACATGAGGATAAAACAGCAGCAGGACGCAGCGAGAGAGACCATCATCGCTGTTACTACTGAGCAGCAACTGAGCTTTACAGGGATCAGTTGGCTTCAGCTCGCAAAAGTTAGCAGGCTGCACAAAGCGGTGCCCTGCTTCAGCATTCACGGCGTCTTTGCTAGTGCATCCAGGCAACACCTCCAATTCTTAGAGCTCGCCAAAGTGATTCGGCTGTTCTTTGTTACCGCTCCTGTCTACTTTTGCGAGAGTCTGAATCGTTACTTGTTTTATCCAATCGACCCGTTTAAACGACAACTGTCAGACAGCCGCTACGTGAAGTCGGCTAGTGCCCGCGATGCAGAGGCATCGATTGATTTACGAAGGGCAAACTTGGATTCTTAAAAAGATATCTAGCCGTCATCTCTCTCTTTCTATTTCTCTCTCTCCCACCCTTTGTTTCTTGTCTCATTGTGGTGAGCGAGCGTTTGCTAATCTACCATTTGCTAATTGCTCAGCTTGTGCGGCAGTCACTTGGTGGTGGCAGCGTGTCAAAGAATGCTGAAAGGCGACAGGTGGCGTGTGACGCGACTGCACGAGCGTCCCGTCAATACAGTGCTGGTACTGCATATCGCCGTGGCAATTGCAATGAACTCCCTTGTTTCCCCTATTGTTTTGCATTTCGCTTGATCCCAGAGTACACAACGGAACAATCTCTCTGTTCAAGCGCTCGGCTAATTTTCAAGGTAACATCCAAAGATTAAAATTGCATGTATATGCATCAAGAAATTTCCACGGAGACTAGTTTTTGTGTAAGAGCATCAGCCGAAGACTTGACAGTCAACTGGTGGCATATATTTACCGTCGGACTAGTACTTTCATCAATATTTGATTGGTTCGAATATTTAACCATTCAACTATTCCCGGTTTCTTTATCGATTTCATACCGCCGCTTTGAGTTGCATCACACACAGCCGCATAGAACAGTGCTCTACACAGTCTGCATCAGCTGTGCACGAGCTGCAGTTTCGTCAGATGCTTCCGGTTCAGTTGGACGCTGGTTGAGCCACATCCTGCTTCCGCCTCGTCTGATCCACCACAGCGGCTGACAGCGAGGAGGAACAGCGAGAAGGCGGAAGCTCCGCCTCAAATGTTTCGATCGTGAACTAAAGTCGAACGAGCCATGTCTTCATTGTGCTGTTTACAAGCGAAGGTTTTCAACTATCGGTCTAACGATAGCTGTTTTGAAGGACTTTTGGTAAAACCTGTTTCTCAGATAAGCTTGAGAATCGCACTTTTTGCTGGTACGGAACAATGTGTGTATTCCAGAAATACACACACATATATATACAGCAGTACCTCGGCTTACGAGCGTCTCGACGTACGAGTGCTCCGCAGATAAGAGCTGCCGATCTCTCGGCCGATTTTTTGAAGCTCACTGAAAGCTCACCAAATGTACGTCAGAAACTCTCTTCCCTAACACTGAATTAATCTCCGTGGCTCTGCTGAGTTACAGAGATAGATTACATGGCAGGCAATTGAATCAGCTGCCCGCCACGCCCCCATCCACAGTGGCCACTAGTCAGGCCTCGCAGGTCACGCTTCGCTTGCCACATTCACATGCCATGACCCCAGTTATCCAGGCCCTGCTACCGAGCTCCACAACGGTTGCTCGCCGGCGTGGTTAAAATGGTCATGCTCCGCTTGCCACGCCCCCATTATGGTTAAAAGGAAAGCTCTTGCCGAGCCCTTTAGGGGTGGACGCCTGGCACTTAGGCTCGATCAGTAGTAATTATCTCACAGAAACGATTGGATACTCTTGCTGTGCCTAGCTATGATCTGCGGGAGGAAACGAATACAGATGACGCCACAAAATGCAAATAGCACTCATCTGTGAGTATTCATCCGTGTTCTTATCGACAAGTACTCCCTTGGGATCCTTAAACGACCTGGCTTACGGACATCTTGCAAAACAGACATCCGTGGTTAGCCTGGCTGCACTAGCACACAACTACATTCTCGCTCGACCTCTGCAGAGTTCCGTTCCGATAATCAAAGTTCTCGCAAGCATCCAATGGGGAAGTCGATGCAGCAAATACCTGCTTAATGTGTATCCGTTGATTGTTTGACCGTAGCACATATTCAATTGTGTGAATGCTGACGTCTAAATGCTTTCAGCCTATATCGCTTCACACACTGTGTCCCAGCTACCGGGCCGCACCAACCAAGCCGACTGCTGCTTTAGCTTCGCCGACTGCTACATACTTCCCTCTTACGTAAAGGTATTCTAATCGCCGAGAGAACTTGACTGTATTCTCCTACAACACTAGCAGAGCCCGGAAGGCGACCAGGCAGATTCGCGTCCTGCACAACGGTATCGCTTCAGTGGTAGCGCCCACTGACGATTGCATAGGACTGTTGTAAGAAAAAGTCCCTTCTTAAGCCAATTCCTTTTTCAATCCTTCTTATGCTCCCTATCTTTCGCATTCTAAGTATTGGAAATGAAATTGTCTTAAGAATTCACTTTTCCTCCAACATTAAACTTGTGTCTTATGCTTTTGAAACATTTTAAACATAATATGTATATAATATAATGCCAGGATTAAATGAATCTACTTTTACAAAGAAATATAATCTATCTCTACACAAATTAGATACTAATTTTTAAAAAGTTGTAGAAGTTATTTCTGAATCATTTTATTGAAGGAAAGTTATTGGATCCTGCTTAAGTGCATGTTTAATTGCTAGAGATTTGTTGAAGGACAAATTTGATATACAAATAGAAAGAGGTTTTAGTATTTTCAGAGATCAAGAACTTGCTACTACTCATTTTTGGTTAAATATCAATTGTTTAATTATTGACATTGATTCCCATATTCAAATCAATGTAAATCCTAATCCTTTATTAATTTATATGCAAGATAAAATGGAATTAGTATCTAATATTCCAGAAGGTTTTGAACTAATTGACGATGATACATTTATCATTGATCTAGAGAAATCAACATTTTCTTCTCATATTATTAGATGTTCATTTCCACTAAAGTATAAATTATGTAAAATTACAAAAGAATGCAATAAGAAACTAAACAAAGAGATTTAGGAACAAGAAATGTCAGACTTCCGAAGCAAATACCTAAATGATAAATATAACAAAATACTTTTTAAACAATGATAGAATTAAAGGTTGCTTAAAAAATTAATACGTAGTAGATAATGTTTTCACTGTATAGGTATTTTATTATCTCTTGCAATTACAGTAAACATTAGTTAAATTCCAAAGCACAAAAAAGTTTCTCACTTATTAACTGTTTTAGGAAGTTTAGCAACAATAATAGTCTTAACAGATAGTGCAATATCACAATATGATAGAAGGAAAAGATCTATACTTCAAGCAAATCGTAACTTAGTTTCAAAGATTTTTGATGCTGCAGATAATGGTACAATAACTAAAGAATAATTCAATGAAATATTATTTGATGCATTAGAAATTATAGGTGATACTAAGGCTTAATAACTTGCAACTCTTCTCTAACAAAACTTCTCTTAACATCATTTACGAAATATCTAGCGGGTTTTTCTTGCAATACCATTATTCTAACAGTATTATGTTTAGCTAAACTCCATATGAGATCTGTAGCTCTTCTTCTCTTTTCATCTTCTACTTCACCCGGTTCGAATAAATATCAAACAGTTGTTCCAAGTTCTAATAACTTTTCTTGTTCTCCTACTTTTCAATGATTTTTTGGTTTCTTTATTTTTACTTTTTTTTTTTATTGCTTAAGCAGGTTTTTCACCAGTTGCTTTTGTAATACTATTATTTAGATAATCAATAATCTTTGATAAATTACAAATCCACTCTCTGTTCCTAGTATATTCTCCTTTATTGATGCTTTCTATTTCTGTTTCATTATGTGCAATAAATGCTCTCTCAGTAACTGTTCTATTCATTCATTCAACTAATGCCACTCTCTTTTTACTAGTATCTCCAATAATGTGCGTTTCATGTTTTTTCATTTCTTTAGCAAACTCTCCATTGAATTCTGATCCAGGGTCTACTGTCATTTTCTTTGGCCATTTCAAAAAACTTTTACTCTAAATACCTTTTGTTTAAATGCATTTAATGAAACTGAATACCTTGAATCAGGAGATCCTTACTGTCATAAAAAAGAGACCAAAAGAAAATATGAAATACGTTGTGATATCTGCAATAAAGATATGCAAGAAACAAAATTTGATTCTAGTCTTATGCGTAATGATGCCATTATAATTTGTTCATATTGAAACATAAATACTAATTCATTTAAAAAAGAGAGACCAAACAAGTTAGCGATTTATTTTCTTTTCTTCTGTAAGTGTATGAGTTGAGTTTAGTCTTGCATAATCTAAATGTAAGCGAATAGCTTCAAGATCTCTCGCCACAGCTGCATCTTCTGCACGATCAAAATATTTAATGTGATATACATGTTTATCTTTTCGAATATATGATCTATATTTATTATGACCTTTGTGAAAACTAACTCCTATAAAACCAAACGTATTTCTTATAGTAATTGCTGTTTTTCTGGTTCACATCACTCGGAACATTCTGCGTGTGAGCGATGGTGGCGATGTTGCTGTCGAATGCGTAAGGCGGGTCCCCACGGCAACCAGCCTAGGTCCAAAAATGTCGTCGAGTGCGAGGACGGCTTTTCCGGAGTAAGAGAAGCAAGATTTTGCGCTTTGAGGTACCACTTTTCAATTAAACTAATTACCTGACTAGTGACCTGGTTCAGAGAAATTCGTCACCGAACGTCGAGCAAAATCGTCGCGGATCGAGCTTGCTCATCGTTTTGATCCGAAGGAATCTGGTTTTTGATTGATTATAAACGCAAACACTTAATATGCAAGAACTGATGGCGCCGACTGCTGCTCAGCACTTACGTTAGGATTCGGTTCTCAGCGTTCCTGAGCCGGAAGCGAAAGTGATAGAAATAACGAGCTCACTGTAGAGAGGCAAATCAGGCTCGCCAAATTGTCATCAAAGACTTTTTTCTCACATGAAAAACAATGTAGATGTCAACAGGTAAAGTAAATGCTGATTGGAAACAAGCAAAACCTTGACGGGTATGTAAATTAAAAGAAATATAAGTATATACTCAGTTCCAACTTCCGTCACATCTTCTGGCTTGACCACATTAAAAAAACTAAAAACGCACCTGTTTATCGCAGCATTTAGCAGGTCCCTGTGATTTCTTCTTTATGTGCTCATCCATGCAGACACTGTGCATGCTACCACTAACCACACTCGTGTGCTCATCCTGTACATCCTACCCCTAACTACGTCATTACTGTTGTTTATCGAGCATGCTACTACTAAACATTCGATCGTGTTTTTCCCTTGCAGCAAATGTAAAGCACCTAGAAAGATTTGGAGCTCTCTGAGGGCGCTTTATCAAGTGTATTATTTTTATTATTACATAATTCATTGTACATTACCCTAAAAGACCTTAACCTCTATCCAGGGACGTAAGATGAGTAGATTTGGTCTAGCGGATAAGGTGCCCACCCCGACCAAGGTCTGACTGAGGTCGTGGGCTCGAGCCCTGAGGCATATGTGAAGCGCCGGAATAGAGATTAAGTCCTTTTTTTCAAATAAGACTTAAAGAGCAATTCCATAAACTCAATTGTCTAAGGCAGCGTTTCTCAACCTGTCAGTCACGAACCCTTTAGGGGTCGAATTACCCTTCCACAGGGGTCACCTAAAACCATTGCAAGACATGCATTTCTAACTTTTGCACCTCATAATTTAATGTTTTTGGATCACAACAATATGAGAAACTGTGTTAAAGAGTCGTGGCATTAGGAAGTTTGAGAACCACTGGTCCAAGGCAAGAAAAAAATACGGAGATGGAGCAAACTTTAAATAACTGAGTTAAGTATTCAAGAATAAGAACTAACTTACTAGTTATGGGCAAACCCAGTGTGATTCAGAAATTGGAAAGGCTGACTTTCAAAATTGGCTCTGCCAGCATATCTCAAGTTGCATCAGCTCGAAATCTAGGTGTCATATTCCAAAGCGACCTCTCGTTAGACGACCACATCAGCTCCACAATCAAATCTGCCTATTCTCAGCTTCATAACATTGCTAAAATTAGGGCTTGTTTAGATAAGGATACCACGTCCAAGTTGGTCCATGCATTCGTGACATCTCGTCTCGACTTCTGCAACTTAGTGCTTACTGGCCTACCAGCATGTGCGATCAGGCGATTGCAGCTGGTGCATAACTCTGCAGCTAGGCTTGTCTGTCGTGAGCGTCGCAGTTGCCATATTACTCCACTTCTCCCCGCCCTGCACTGGCTACCAGTCAAGCAACGGATTGACTTCAAGGTTTTGTCGCTCACTTTTAGGTCTCTTCATTCTATGGCTCCAGCCTATCTTTCAGATATACTACCCCATCAGGCCAAGCATCGTACCACTCGCTTTTCGGAATCCAACAGTCTGGAAATACCTCGTACAAACCTTAAATCCTCTGGAGACCGTGCATTTAGCTCGTATGCTCCCAAAGCCTGGAACTCCCTCCCGACCTGCGTCAGAACATCCCCTGACCTGACCACATTTAAAAGAAACTTAAAAACACACCTATTTAGGACAGCATTTAGTGGGTCCCTGTGATTCGTCATTGATGTGCTTATGCGTGCTGACACTCTGCATGCTGCCACTAACCACATTTGCATGCTGACCCTGTGCACCTAACCCCTAACCATATTATTTATTTTGTTTGTTTTTCAAGCATGATTTTACTTACTATTCTATTGCATATCACTTTGCAGCAAATGTAAAGCGCCTAGAAAGAGATTAAATTCTCTGAGGGCGCTTTATCAAGTGCAATATTATTGTTATTATTATTAAGAAATTATCCGGCTACTAAAATCATCTCTATGGGTGCTTAGATGCTTTACAATAATACAATAGATCCTGTCGCAATGTGCATTCCGCTCAAAGGGCTGATTTTGAGATTTTTTGACGAGCAGTAAGCTGATTATCAAGGTCGAGAAAATCCAAACCGAGTCTTCTTAGGCCGCAATGACGAGGGACCAAATGAAAATGACGAGAACCAAAGTTTTGGCCCAGTACCCAGAAATTTCGTCAAATTTTCTAGATGAGTAACTGTGAGGATGGCGTTCGCCCCAGACGGTCGCATTTCCAGCAGCATTGACAAGACAGTGCACGGCTCGCTATCATTTTTTACAGGCTGGGCCTATTAGCATTTGCATTATATATATATATATATATATATATATATATAGTATTTCACATAATAGTCAATTTCTGACCACGACAGGCATTTAAATCCGTATTTTTCATTACCTGAGCAGCCGAAAATCAGTCGCGGCTGAGGGTCACTGCACCC
Organism: Cristatella mucedo; assembly: GCA_009760855.2. Lineage (NCBI taxonomy): Eukaryota > Metazoa > Bryozoa > Phylactolaemata > Cristatellidae > Cristatella > Cristatella mucedo. The sequence goes on along the minus strand of WPIO01000121.1, from coordinate 153,893 downwards.
CTAACAGTGCTGACGAATGAATGTACTAATCGCAGGGCGTCGAGTTTTTCCCGTTCGCTGCTAGAGAACTCGCCACTAATAATGATAGACGATTCCAGCATATGCAGAGTGCCAAGAAAGAGACTCAGCTCTTTCAGGGTGCTGCACAATTACATTGCCGTTACCGTTTCTGTTATTATTATTATTATCATTAAGTTATACAGTAGAAAGGGAAAGAAATGTGGCGGAACGCAAAAGCTAAGGAAAGTGAATGTTAAGCTAAGGAAAGTGAAAGTGAAAGTGTAGGAGAAGGAACAAGAAAGGTATAGTAATGCACAGCAGCAAGAAGATTGAAGAGAAGAATGTAGTATGAATTCTGTCAGCGGTCCCATTACAGCAAGCTCACGCCGGCTCAACCATCACAGGGATTCGGCGGCAGCAGAATGCCGAGACCGGAAGACTGAAACCGCAAGGATTGGGTACAGAGAGCAAGAAAACAAAGAGCAACTTGCCTGCAGCCGGCAGTGCACCAGTGGCCAACCTCGCCCACTTCCGGTTGGCTGCCCACTAGATGGCGCTGGTCATCGCTAATTTGGAGCACTGCCGCGTCACACCGTCTCGCCTTCGACGCGCCGTCGCCTGTCAAGAGATCGCATGCGTCTCTAGACGGTGAGTAGCTGACGGCGATGTAAGGCAGTACGGCGGTGGCGGTGACCCACTGGTTGGCACAATCCCGCAGCGATTACGCCAGCTACTCTATCACGACGGCCAACGCTGGCATCGAGGCGATCGTCTTAATGTCACCACAGCCGACGTCGAAGCACTCCGTGGAAGCGTGCTTTGTGTTAACATAAGCTGCCACAATTGTCAACCTAAACGGTCACACGCAGCCGCCGCTGCGGGTGAGAGCTCTGTGCGATTGGATCAGCGGTAGCGCCTGAGGTTTCCTTGAAGCGCCGGATGTCGCATGCTCGCAGCCAAAGCTGCCAGCGGTCGAGTAAAAGAGAGAGAGAGAGAGAGCGAGAGAGAGAGAGAGAGACAGAGAGAGGAGAGATAGAGAGAGGAGAGAGAGGGGAAAGATAGAGAGAGGAGAGAGAGGAGAAAGGCGGAGACAGAAACAGAGACAGAGACAGAGTCAGAGATAGAGGCAGAAACAGATATAGAGACGGAGATAGAGACAGAAACAGAGATAGAGACGGACAGCTAGACAAAGGGGGAAAGATATAGAGAGAGAGTGGAAAAAGAGGAGAGAGGTCTTATCGGCATAAATCTTTCGCGATACCGCAAAGCTAAAGCACTGCTGCTTCGAACACATTTTACTTGCGTGACGACGTCATATGCCAAGCCAAGTTACGAAAACGGTAATTGAATAATAATTAAAAATGGCTGCCAGTTCAAATGTAACAAACTGGATATGGTGGCCTCCGCACCAATAGGCCAGTAGGCCAGCAAGCAGAGGATTATTGAAGTCGAGACGGGATGCCATCAATATATAAAACAATTTAAATTGATTAACCCCGCCTAAGCAAGCCCGAATTTCGGCAACATTATATAGGTGAAAGTAGGCCTTGACTGTGGAACTAATGTGGTCGTTAGGTGAAAGGTGAGGTTGAAAAAGGACACCAAGGTTTCGTGCCGATTCAATAGGAGATATGCGGGAAGAGCCAATTGTGAGTGTCAGCTTTTCAAATTTCTTAATCACACTGGTTTGCCCGTAACTATCAAATTAATTTCATTATGATTCAATTTAAGAAAGTTTGATGCCGTTAATGGGAGAATGCCATCATTAGATGCAACAAGGCAGTTGAAAGATATCGGCGTAATGGAGGGCTAAGAGGGTTTAAAGCAAAGATAAAACTTAGTGTCGTCCGAATAAAACTGAAAGCCCAGAGTGTGCTCTGCTGCCACATAAACAAGATTGGGAGTATAAAACGTAAAAAAGAACTGGATCAAGCATTGTTCAATCCACAATGCTCAAAAACGGACTGCAAATTAAGCTTTCTAAAAATCAAGTGCATGTAACTCGTGTATAATGTGTAATTGGAAATGCGTAACTCTGAGCACTACGGTTCAGCAAGCTGGATTCTTTAGTGGTATGGTATATGGAGTAAACCACCAGCCCAAGTAGAGCTCTTACGTGGAGGTATGGGCTCACGCATGAGTCTAACTTTCATTACTACAAAAATACAGTCATCGTGCATGCTGAATCAATCCATGCGATCGAAGTGCATTAGCTCTGCCACATGCAGCAAATGAGCAGTGGGCAGCCGAAAGAGACCTTTTCTCTTGATCGCAGCCATCCTCCACATGGTTGCGGCAAGCTCTAGCGGCAGAGCCGGAGCTGCTTATGGCCTATCCGGACCTTTCGGCATGTTGCCACACTGCAGCCTCGACCTTCGACACTCATTCGGCATTCTGGCCCTCACCATTTCCGGGATGCTAAGCGATGCCGCGAGCAGAAAGCTTTTTTACTTGCTCAATGACGACAGCAGAGCAAGTTCCCACTTGCTCCAGGCGAGCTGTCTCACCTCGGACTCTCGAAGGTTGTCAGGCCTTCGCAGTGGCCCATCGCCAAGAATCTCCTGGAAGGCGAGCCCTTCCTGCAGCTTGGTAGCTAGGGCTCAATCGCTCGCTCGCACCGAGGTCAGTGCCCGAACTACTCAGTAGCCGCTAGAATGACCAGCGAATCAGCTCGCATCGATTGAATGGTCAAGTGTGTCACCTCGCAAATATTATTTATTACATTACAAGAGCGATGGCGACTGATTTTCTACCACAGTAGCTGCAGCAGGCTGGCAGCCTGGCCGCCACCCTGGCCGCCGCCCTGGCCACTGCTCTAGCCGCCACCCTGGCTGACGCCCTGGCCGCCAGCCACCCTGGCCGCCGCCCTGGACGCCGCCGTGGCTGCAGCCCTGGCCGCCACCGTGGCCTCATCCCTGGACGATTCCAGTGGCGAGGCCGGTAACCAGAGTCATCGTCTGTGTAATTTCGGGCCGCTTAGTTGTCGTCTGCTGAGTAGCTGTCGACTGAGTAGTTGTCGAGTGAGTCGTGGTCAGCCAAGTTGTCGTCGGATAAGTCGTGGTTGGCTGACTCGTGGTCGGGTGAGTCGTGGTCAGCTGAGTCGTGGTCAGCAAAGTCGTTATTGCTTCGTTGAAGGTGGCATACCACAGTGGTGCAAGGTACGTCGGCACAAATAGGACGCATGGTCCAAAAACTTCCCCTATGGATGTGCATAAACGGTCCACGATGGAGGCTCACCCTTTTGTTTCATGTCAAGGTGTGTGCCTTGCGGCCTCAGCCCGCAACATGGTTTCTCTTGCGACACAGTATCTGATCCGTCTTTTTCTTACTTAACAGACATTTTTCCCCGGGGAACTTGGCACTCCTTAGAACGCAGTGCAAACTTTTACCGTTCCTGCCTAGTGACCACATCTCCTTTCCCATAGCTTTCTCGGTCCTTAAGTCCAATCGCCCTAAGCCGTCATTTTCATGAGGACTCCGTCGCAGCCCTCAATGTTACTTCGTTCGGAGCCCCCCCCCCCAGCTAATGAATGTATTACTCACCCTGCTTTAGGCTATATCTCGCAAATGCAAGGCATGTCATCGCTAACTAGGCTAATTAAACAACTAATTAATGAATAGTCTTAAAACGAATTAGACAATGTTTCTTTTTCCGCACACATTAAGTGCCAATTGAAAAACGTGAAGTTACTATAGTATTTTAGAGAAGCTAATAACATTTTCTACTAGTTACTAACCACAAACTCATTTGCTTTCTGTGCTTGAAGTGATGTCCATGTAAATGCAGTATTTTCTACTATGTTAAATACGAATGGTCTGATGCTTCAAACGAATGATTGTGTTTTAGTTGATTTTACGGCCTCATTTCATAGTGGCAGAAGATCGTTGACGGCTAGCATCGCCGCTTGCAGTCGGAAATAATGGATCGCCCACTGCAGAATTTAAACACACAACATCCGTCGGTAAGCGCTTTACTTCTTAGGCCAGCATGGCCCAGCCAGCAATTTGCATGAATCGTAGAAAACTGTCTGCATTAACCAGCTCGTAATCTGCAGGGCTTTACCGGGATATATGCGGTAATATGTATGCAGGTTCTCACACAAACACAAACTGCAGGCTCGCACGAAAACACACTCACATGGAGACGTGCACACACCTAATCTTTTCTTATATGTATCGCTTGCATGCTATTAAGAGCTGTAAAAAGAGATACAATTGATCACCTGTTTTCCGATCGTAATTGCTCGCTCGAAACTTCCGTTGCAAAGCGTGTGCAGCAACGACTGATTGTGCGTGGGATCAGCATTAGGCTGCAACGTGGCAACAACCTGCTAGTGGATAAGCACAACGCGACTGCAAATTCATTACCATTGAAACCTGACTTGTTGAAAGCAGGAAAACGCTTAGTTTAAAGATGAATTCTATAATTATTTAAAAAAAATTTAATTATTTTAAAGATGAATTAAAAAATGAATCGCTCTGCACACTCTTAGCCCATGTAAAAATGCCCAGCCAAAGCATCGAGGCTTGGCCAAAAGAATGTAAGAATTGATTTGTAAGAATGCCTGTAAAAATAAAACATAATTAAAGCACTGCCTGACATCAACTTTGCATGCGCACCAGCAAGGCATTGAAGGATATTTGCCTAACTAGCAAACGACCGAGTCAATTCGCGCTCGGGACCGCAGCTGGGCGGACTGTACACAAATATTTGGGAGCTGGGGTCCCCATGGTCAGCTTGGTGACTCGATGGAAAGTTACATAATTAAAGAACATACCTTGCTGTAAGAAATACAAATTTAAAATAAAAATAGACACAAATATGAATATTAAAATAATAAATATTAAATATATGAAAACTGCTGGCTGTAAGTAAGGGCTGCATGCTTGAGAGAAATGGCCACTGAAGAGAAAAGTGCCATGGAAGCCACCCAACTGAAAACTCGGCAATGTGCACCACGGAAAGTACGAATTTTAGGTGGACCCTGTAAAAGTACCAACGAGGAGAATGCATCAATAGCAAATACCTGGTGGCTTTTATATAAGACAAAAATAAGGACATTCAAAACGTTCGCCTTACCTGGCCTCACCATAAGGTTGGCTCCCTCGATTGTTCCCTTTATTCGTGTCTTTCTTCTTAAGGGTCAGCACGGGGTCAGCACATGCTATGACTGCAAGCGCATAGGCTTGGCCGCCGAAGCGTTTCCTCTGCAAGTTCTAGCCTGCGGAACACAATTCCACACTTCTTACTCAAGGATAAATACTGTCCTGCGGCCGGCTATATATAGCTCAATCCTCCTGAGCTGCTATGTCCATGCTAATCACTGCCTTGACAGCTCCCAGGCTCAGCTATGTGTCTCACTTTCTCCTTGTTTCGTGGAATGAAGTCTGTTGGCTAACAAATCCGTACCGTGATCCGCTTAGCTCTTAAGTAAGCTGTACAAATATTTCCAGCTTAACTACCACGTCGAATTTGTGGATTTTCTGACCAAGATAATCCTTACATTTGAAGTTAGGTCGTCAGTGACGATAACTGTGACGTTTGCGAACGTTGTGATCGTTATGAAGATTTACCTTGGCGACGATCGTTGGCGCACACAGCTTGCTGGACGAGTCTGGCTGGGCAAAACTCCCCTTCGATTGACGGGGAATTAAATACGTCATTGACAATTAGGGGAGTAATTGATACAAGTCAGTAATAGACTAAGATCGACACGGTTGATTCATTTAAACCATCATCGCGAACGGCTTTGCCGTCCGTTTGATTTAAAGCACTCACTCGGCGTTCTTGAGTTCTGACGGGGAAGATAAACAAGGCTGCATACATATGCCAACAAACCACGCCAAGGAAAACCACAAGGCACCAACGACTAAACCATAAGGGTCTGCACAGCTCGCGGATTCGAGTACATTTCTTTCAAGTTCATTTCAGAACAAGGTAGGAGTTCATCTTTTCAGGGCTCATCAGGATATCGTACCATAGTAGGTGTCAATTTTGAGAAAGTCTTGAGTATCGACTGTTTCCAGGGAATAAGCCATGAGAGAAGGCGGAGGGCCAAAAGTAAGCATCGAAAGCTGCAGTGGCCGCATGAGAAACACTGTTTCACTTTATTCAAGTTAGACAAACGGAAAAACTGTGCAGGCTATTATAAGGATTATTGATAGTGCTGACAAATGTACATGCGAATCGCTATTATTAAGGACAATAGCTGTCCTAGAATACACCCAATGACGTCGCCGGAATTAGAAGCACTGCCAAGATTACTTTACATATGGCTAAGTGAATGCAGGCGACGGAATAGCTTCTTGCAAAGAGCTGCCATCGCTCGGAGCTCGAGCGTCGAGCCAACTTTGAGTAAGAAAGTAGCTAAGAGCCACGTGCTCGACCCTGTCCTGGCCATTGGCGAAGCCTGGTGCGGCCAGCCTACCTTAAGTATGCAAATATTCACATGAAATTGTGAAGATCGGCGGCAGTTAAGCGATCATGTATGCGGCGTCCCAGTCGGCTCAGATGAATTCCTGGTGGACGGTCTGTTCTATTTCCACTGAGTTCCGTTGACGGTCATCTCGGCCAAGTACAAGTTATTATGCGTTGGATCTGCCACCATAACCTGTAAGCTCACATATCTTCTAACCGTATATTCTGGGCAGGTGAAGTTGCGCCTGTCACTTCCTCCCATCTTTCCGGTGAAGTGCCAGCACAGCAATCCGTGGAAGAAACCGGAAGCTGAAGTCAAACTCCAACCGACGCACAAATCGTAGTCGTGCGGCCCTTGAGCTAAACGGAGCCACAGCAATTGAGTGGAGGCGCCAATACTGGTGGTGGACTAACGGCTGACTAACGGCTTGTGACGCGGCTCACTGTGGCAGAGCAAGCGACCGGAATATGGGAAGTTCGTTCAGCGTTCCCAAGGCCTTGGCGGGTGGAGTTGAGACCAAGTGGTGTTGAGTGTAGGCACGTAATTTGGAAAGAGGCCAATAAATATATTATATAACGACCATTTATATAATTGTAATATTCTCATTTTTAGATATGCCCAATAATCTGCTAGAGTTTTGTGACTTAGCATGCACCCAGAATGGTTTCAGCAACAGCAGCAATGTTTGGCAGTATAAAACGGTTCATGCCCGTCAAAATAAATCAGCAATGAGTAAACTATGTCCAAACTGGCTCCAGTTTTTAATCCACGCTACCATCGGGTTTCATCGGGCCACTATCCTTACGCAGGTCGGTGCTCGATGCACGCTTTGACTCGTCAACGAGAACTCTTGGATATCCCGTTTGGTGGCTCGTTCGGGATGAGCCAGACGACGTGACGGTCACTGATGAGCGACGACACGACGTGACGGCTTGTCTGCCATGGCAGCCGCTTCATCGTGATGTCGAGTAGCAATGCGAGACGCCCTTGCACAGCCAGCAGAGCTGACCTGAAGGAACTATGCTGCTAATGCGACCGAACTGAGACTGCTGCTGAGAACGCAGCTGTCTAGTCAAAAGAATCGGAAGTTAGTGGACGCTTTTTTATAAGCAACGAATTCGCCGAGCGTCTCGTGACCTAGCGGACTCGGTATTTGGCATTCTCCATGGTTGTCTAGAGTTGTCCCCTCATAGTCTCCCTGAGTCTACCAATCGGCATTGTTCAAGTTAGCAATGATCGCAGGTGATATCTGCATTAGGCAGCAGGAGATATCTGCATTAGGCATCTTCAGGAGTTATCTGCATTACCTCAGCAAGCGTCGTTACGTTTAGGATACGATGCATTTGATACGATGCATTTGATGAGGCCGTCTCAAGCTCTGAGCTCCTGTTGCTGTTTTTTTAGCAGCATCATGCAGAGGCTGCTAAAGAAGGGGTGCTAAGTCGTGTCAGCGACCCCGAGCGTAGCCCGTATTTACCTCAAGGTTGAGGTCGTAGGCTGAGATGGGAATGTTATTTTGCATTTGTGCATTACTCGCAACGAGGAATGAAGGGGCCCTGGCTTTCTAAAATTGAACGCCAGGGCCTTTAATTTGCCTGCGGCTTTCACTTCGAGGAAGAGTGACTTCATCCGACGGCCAACTTCCCGGTTAAAGTTCTTTCCGACGTTCGCAGTACGCGAGCAGTATAGAGTTATACCCAGAGCAGAAAAGAAGTACTCTTGGTTTCTGAGCCAACATTAGTAAAAGGCGCGATGGTGGTGAGTCCGGTAAGTCGTTGCAGCTGAGACGTTGGCTGCTACAAAGTATGGAAGCTCTACGAAGCCGCGGATATCTGATTTGCATAAGTTTTACGACCATATCTCTGGCTCCAAGCACTATTTCCCGAAATAAATCGGGATAAGTTGGTGTCATTTGAGCCATCTCAGGTCGCTAGTGCCGTATAGCTAGCTTTTGAGGCTATAACGAGACTTTCATTTCAAGTATTTCGAACGTGCAGTCTGGAAATATTGGAAGCCATTAGTCGTGGCCTTAAGTCCCATGCACCGAAAGCTCGATCAGATTTACTTGTAATAGCTAATTCCGACTGGCTGGAATAACGCTAGTCCAGACTTGTCCTTGTAACAATCTGGTTCTAAATCAATGCAGCGGCGTGTTCTCCGATTTAGAATACTCAGAAAACACCAGTATACATTCGTTGAAAAAAGTGAGCCAAGATGCTTAGTCTAAGCAGAAAACGACACTGATTCTGTTGACGAGCAGTAGTGTGGCGACAGTCTTGATTGCCAAGGCAGCCTAGTACTCTAAACGTGGTAGCCGAAATGTGGCCACAGTATTCCTGCAAACGAAGCAATGTTTCCCGTCGCTTTAAAGCCTTAGTTGGCGGTTGTTTTTTTTTGATCTGGTGGCGTTATTTGACCCAAGTTCACTAGTCTTTTTGAAACAAATTGTCTAGCTCCTACGTTCATTTGAAACTAGTCGTACAGATCCAAGTAGGCTGTGAATAATCACCACTCACCAGTAGGTTGCAGAACACAATTACTTGTTGCCATAGGCGAATAACAGGATGCAGCTACTAAAGCAATGCTTTCGCTTCGCCGAGAATAGGCCCCCCAGCCTACCTTGAAACAAGGATGCAGGGGTTAACCCACAGTGGTGCTATTACCTCTCTGCCCCCCCCCGATGCGCCCACACTTTGAGCAAGCAAAGCTTGTCCCACTGCTTCCCTGCAGCGGCCATTGCATGAACTGTATCCAGCAGCCTACTGGTCTCGATTCTGCCCCAGTCCGAATACCCTCGACAGGATCAATGATATTTGAACTGGGGCAGAATCGAGCACTCATTAGGAGCTCGAGAGCAACCGAGCTGCAGCAGCTTCAGCACGTGCCAAGGCGATCACCGACGGTCGTTTGATTCTTTTACAGCTGTCACGGTGATCGTCGAGACGGTGTAGTTTCCTTCGAGATCAACTGAGATCCGCTGGTACGAAGCATCCTGTGTGACAGCATAAGTGTTAATGTCACCGTCAAAAGCATATGCGGGTCCACAGCAAGACGAAGGTTGGTCTGGAGATGACGTTGACTGGGTGGCCGGCTTACCCAAACAGACAGGGCAAAATATGACACGTTGCGACACCACGTTTGGATGTAACTAGTCATGTGACTAAATCCGAGGGGATCCCGAATTCATCAATGAATGTGAGCTCCATGTAAAGTCCACACGGATCAAGCATTCTTTCGGTTGTTAGCAACATGTTCATAGCATGGAGTAAAATTAACCCACGCATTCAATCATGTAAGATTTGACAGATCTGACTGGTGTCTAATACTTACGTAAGGATATGACTCCCTGCGATCCGGAGCCTACAGAGACAGTAATAGAATCACAAGCGTTGTCGATTGAGGCCAAACGGACGTTGAATCCAAGCTAGAAACGCACGCTCCGTTGCAGCTGCTATTTCCGCTGCTGCTTTCGAGTTGTGCAATGCCTCGACGGTCGGGGTCACGTGTCGATCGACTGGCAGCATTTACAAAATTTATAATTCGCTTTAAAATATCTTTCTCGCATAAAAAGCAAGTACGCTATCACCAATAAGTTGATTCTCGTGAGGACAAAGCGAGCACGTTTCATTGGAATTCAAGTTTAATAAAATAAAACCTTACTAATCTATCCAATATAGCATGCTAAGCCATATCAATTTCCAGCCGGATTTTTATGATATTTCCGCAGGATTTAAGCCTAGATAGTCAGGCGTCGAAATCGCTTTTTATTTAAATAAATCAATTGTGACGATAGGACATTTAAAAGATTAGGGAAATTACATACGATACCAAAAAATCAAAATTATTCCACTTACAAAACTAACGCTGTTTATTTAGATAACCGCCAAATCGTAATAGAAGTGTTTCTGCAAGGCTCGGTCCTCTTAATGAGCCCAGCATTTTGAGTGTTTTTTTTCATGTTTGAAAAACAGATTTTTGGTTACTCAATAGCCAACATCTAGAGTGACTTCTCACTGTCAGCAATAACAGCTAGGGGGAGCTAGGAGAACCCTAGGCAGTCGTCATTCCTGCTGCTAATAATTTACCCTCGCAGACCTGGCTTTTGTTCGTGTCGGCGTGCCAGCATTTAAATTCCAGCATCAGCTCTGCTTTGCCGGGCCGGAAATTTTCCGCTTGCATCAGCATCTGCCACTGCACTCCTTTGCTGCACAGCTATCATCTTCCTCAAGTAACCTGGATTAAAGCCTCTGGTGGTTGCTGCCATGGTTGAGACGTTTGTGATCAGCTGAGTAGTTCCGAGTGATAAAGTAATCGTGGAGGTCTGCTTAGTCGTGGTTGGCGAATTCGTGGTCGGCAGAGTCGTTTTCGACTAAGTTGTAGTTAGCTGATTCGCGGACGGCTGAAAAGTGGTCGGCTGATTCGTGTTCGGCAGAGTCGTGGTTGGTGGAGTCGTGATCGGCAGAGTCGTGGCCAGCGGAGTCGTGGCCGGCTGATTTGTCGTCGGCTGAGTCGTGATCGGCTGAGTCGTAGTCGGCAGAGTCGTGGTTGTTGTAGTCTTTGTTGGGTCATTCATGTCCGACTGACTTGTTGCCAGCTGACTCGTGGTCGCCGACAGATATGCTGCAGTTGCTGTAAATAGTTTGATAACTAACTAACCAACGGGCGATTGCGAACCTGGATATTTGCAGAATTACCAGTGTGTTTTTGCGGTGCACATCTTAGAATGCACCGGCACATGCACATGCACTTAGCATGCATGCAAAATGCATAGATGCAGTAGCACAAAAAACACAAGCTAACACAAACAAAAGAACGCGCGTGCAAAATCACACGAGCTCACACTTAAGCACACAGACACAGATGAGCATGATTAGCAGCCGAATGCGACGAACCCGCTTGATTCATGTAGAAAATGTCGTGATCACTTGATGGCAAGGCGAGCCGTCGCAGCAGACGACACGCTCCTGCAGTGCTGCGGAAGTAGAAACCGATGCAGTCACTTTGAAGCTTGCAGTCCAGGCTGCACTTTATCAGTGAAGCTCCGGTCGTTGACTGAAGCGTCGTCGCTTTATCGACGGTGGCTTCTGGAAACGCTGTGAGGGAAGTCATCCCAAACAGGCCCACAGACCCTGATGCATTGACTGCAAAAGGCCAACGTGAAGCTAGCTCTGGAGTCCAGTCTCACGTGATATTTTGCTCCGTGCCAGTTTTGCATGGCTCGCTGAATAAACAATTTTGCACTCTCCGTGTCCACTGGTACTCTCGCCACACATTGCCTGGGGTCTATCTCTCCCTCTATTCTAATAATCTTCGACGACACAAAGTTTAGCATTTTACGCTGTGGAACACACTCTGACCGTTCTTGTCCATTGACCTCAATAACTAGTCGCTACAATCTCGAACAATTCCTACCAAAACATTTTAAGCTGCTACCTCCATGCTAATTCTATTGTTGCCTTAAACGTATCCACGTTCCTTCGTCGCATCATCAGAATGGTTTTGTAAAAAGTGGGCGTACTCTCACAAACCGAAGAACTTGCTTCTTCAAGCTATTTCTGAAATAAAAATGCAGTTAAATACATAGCTCCCTACTATGTATTAGTCATTACTAAAGGGCATCACGTATGCCACCAAACTCAAATCCACGATCTTGATCAGCAAATACATTCACCATGACTTATGTTGACGGGAGCCCCTTCACCACTAGAAACTTACTAGTTATGGGCAAACCTAGTGTTATTCAGAAATTGGAAAGGCTGACTTTCAAAATTGGCTCTGCCAGCATATCTCCAGTTGCATCAGCTCGAAATCTAGGTGTCATATTCCATAGCGACCTCTCGTTAGACGACCACATCAGCTCCACAGTCAAATCAGCCTATTTTCAGCTTCATAACATTGCTAATATTAGGGCTTGTTTAGATAAGGATACCACGTCCAAGTTGGTCCATGCATTCGTGACATCTCGTCTCGACTTCTGCAACTCACTGCTTACTGGCCTACCAGCATGTGCGATCAGGCGATTGCAGCTGGTGCAAAACTCTGCAGCTAGGCTTGTCTGTCGTGAGCGTCGCAGTTGCCACATTACTCCACTTCTCGCCGACCTGCACTGGTTACCAGTCAAGCAACGGATTGACTTCAAGGTTTTGTCACTCACTTTTAGGTCTCTTCATTCTATGGCTCCAGCCTATCTTTCAGATATACTACCCCATCAGGCAAAGCATCGTACCACTCGTTTTTCGGAATCTAACAGTCTAGAAATACCTCGTACAAACCTTAAATCCTTTGGAGACCGTGCATTTAGCTCGTATGCTCAGCCCACAGCCTGGAACTTCCTCCCGACCTGCATCAGAACATCCCCTGACCTGACCACATTTAAAAGAAACTTAAAAACATACCTATTTAGGACAGCATTTAGTGGGTCCTTGTGATTCGTCCTCGATGTGCTTATGGGTGCTGACACTGTTCATGCTGCCACTAACCACATTTGCATGCTGACCCAGTGCATGTAACCCCTAACCATGTTATTCATTTTGTTTGTTTTTCAAGCATGATTTTACTTACTATTCTATTGCGTATCACTTTGCAGCAAATGTAAAGCGCCTAGAAAGAGATTAAGTTCTCTGAGGGCGCTTTATCAAGTGCAATATTATTATTATTATTACCACATGTCCGACCGAGAACGGCATTACAATACGTAATGAGATATGTGTCCCTTAGGGTGATATACGCAATTTCTTTTCTCATTATTACTGTGTCTCATGTTTCCTTGCTACTGCATTTATATTGGCGATTGCTACTGTGCGATCAATAGGTGAATTTCCATCAAAATCAGAGCCGAATCTTCTCGGCTTTAAGTGGATGCAGACAGTACTATATATACACACACACACACACACACACATATATATATATATATATATATATATGTATATATATATATATATATATATATATATATATATATATATATATATATATATATATATATATATATATATATATATATATATGTGTGTGTGTGTGTGTGTGTGTGTGTGTGTGTGTGTGTGTGTGTGTGTGTGTGTGTGTGTGTGTGTGTGTGTGTGTGTGTGTGTGTATAATATCCGCAAAAAATAGCCCCCACTGTTTTGATGAGATACCACGACTACAACGACTCAACTCCAGTACAGAATCAAAAGAAATGATCGAGTTAGTGCTAGATGCAATAGTTAGTATGTCCTGTGACAGGCAGTGCTCTGTCAGGTGACTCAAGGAGCTAAGGTGCTTTATCCCCACAGAGCATAACCACTCTTAGCCATCCCCCTCAGGCGTGTCGCATTGTTACAAAAAACGTGTGCCCATCCAAACCGTTCAAAATCAATTTACTTTGAACTAATCGGCGTCATTACTTGAGCTATTTCCTTGTATAGTCTCCCAAAAAGGCTGAGATTTCACACTAAGCGTCTGACACAGCAGGACTAACCACCCATATTCCATAATACCATTAGGGTCTTTGCTCTAGCTGTCTCTCTACAGCACACTTTCTTTACAATGTCGCATGCCATCACTGTTATGTCGCTCGTGCAGCAGTTGCAACCTGATCAATAAGAGACTTGGTGAAAGAGGTAGAGAGTGAGACAGAGAGAGAGAGAGAGAGAGAGAGAGAGAGAGAGAGAGAGAGAGAGAGAGAGAGAGAGAGAGAGAGAGAGAGAGAGAGAGAGAGAGAGAGAGAGAGAGAGAGAGAGAGAGATTGAATATGAGATAAATAGAGCGAAACAGGAAGAGGAATAGAGAGAGAGAGAGAGAGAGAGAGAGAGAGAGAGAGAGATAGAGAAAGACAAAAAGCAAGCAAGAGAGATAAAGATACAGAAAGTGAACAGGAGACAGAGTGTGCCCGAGAGTAAGAACGATCACTTATACGGGAGAATAAGTGCAAAGTTACTGAGGATTTAGGCAGTTTTTTGTGTTGTTTTCCACAGAATTTGAACGAAAACCACGAGCTGATCCCACGTGACGTGAGGCTGCGTTGCATCAAACTGAGTCGCCGGCGGAGCAGGCAGACAATACCATCAATGACTCACCGAATGCATACCGAAAGCCGCTTAGGCTGTGAGTGCGCTATACAAAACTCTCCTGCGTAACGCCCACATGGTCTTTATGACTTTGTGGAGTTACTGACGGAGATACATTACATTACATTACATTACCTGCTTCTCCTGATCTGCAGCACAAGAGAATAAAACAGCAGCAGGGCGCAGCAAGCGAGACCATCTTCACTGTTGCTACTGAACAACAACTGAGCTTTATAGTGATCGATTGGCTTCAGCATGCGCGTTAGCAGGCTGCACAAAGCGACGCCCGCTTAACCATTCGCAGCGTCGTCACTAGTGCATCCAGGCACCACCGCCGATTCTCAGCAGCACTTGCTAAAATGATTCGGCAGAGTTATTTGTTTCCGCTCCTTTGTTCGCGCTCCTGTCTGCTTTTGCAAGCGTCTGAATTGAGTCTGCCTGCGAAGGCCGCTCCCAGAGAGGTCTTTCGCTTTTTATCGACAGCACAAACCACTAAGCTTATACGACTGGGCTGTTAGATACACAATCTGCAAGAGGTAGGAGAAGCCTCGAGGCTACTGTGCCCACGTGTCTCTTGCCAGCTTTACAATTCGGCGGCGATCGACTCGTCGCTTTAGAAACGCTCAGTCAATGCGAAGCGGAGTCTCCTCAGATCGAGAAGGAATCGACAAAGCTGCGCCACCTTGGTCAGAAAGACAGAAAATCGACCGCGTGAGCGAGCAAACACGCTAACGCTGCGTAGCAGCACAATGACAAGATAGAGACGGACAGAGACAGGGACAAAGACAGGGACAAAGACAGGGACAAAGACAGGGACAAAGACAGGGACAAAGACAGGGACAAAGACAGGGACAAAGACAGGGACAAAGACAGGGACAAAGACAGGGACAAAGACAAACAGGAGACAGAGACAGGGACAGAAGAACAGTGAATAGGTGACATATAGATCCCAAGATTAAAAGCTGATCACGCATGGCAAAGTTATTGCAAAGCAAACTCCCGACTCATTTAAATCAGGCGTTATGCTTTCCAAGGAGTCGAAGCGACCACGAGCTGATAGCTCAAGACTCGAGACCGCGTTACGTCTGATCCAGTCGCAGCTACTGCAGCTAACGAGTATCCTTGACGACTCACCGGCTCCCCTGGCTCTGAAGCACGCGAGGATGAAGCAGCAGTAGACCCACAGTAAGGCCAACCATCCTCTTTTTGACCACCACGAAATGACCGAGCTTTATAATGTTCGATATCTGTCTTGTGGCTTCAGCCATGGAGTGTCAGCCGGCCTCGATTAGCGAATCCCGCTAAAGCAATACCAGCGTCGTCGCGAAGGCATCAAGGCACTGTTGCCAACTTTCAGCTCTAGCTGGAGCGATTCGGCTCAGGTATTTGTTAGTCTCCTTTCTTCTGTGGCGGGCGGCCGAAGCGACTTGTTAGCTCAGGCCACACAGCAAGCAGGCCTTCCGCATTAGATTTGCGTACGCGATCAGCGACTACGGCTAAATATAAAATAATACGGCCGATAGACACACTTTATCTGCAAGCCGTTGCGGAAATGGCACAGCCGCTGTGCCCACGAGCAGCTCGTAAGCCCTTCTATTCGACGGTGATCGCCTCTTCTTTCTGCAACTTTCAGTCGATGCACGGCGGACGTCCTCGATAGAGAGGAAGTGACAATACAGCGCCACCTCAGTCAGAGCAACCCAATTATCGACCACGAGAGCGAGAAAACACGCTAACTCGGCGCGGCAGCAGAAGTGTGCTCCAACGAGCAATGTTTGCGGGTCACGGCGGGTGGAGCTTGTGAACGGTCTCGGAGCGCCATCTTGTGGTCACTCGCAGTCGTACTGTGCATGCAGCAGTAGTCGCTGTTTCGAGCCCATCGGCACGCCGCTTTTTCACGAGATGCCAGAGGTCGGCTTGGACAGTCGGTCGAAAGACTCGCAAGTGTGTGGCGCTTTGAAAGCGATGGCGATGAGTAATCGTGGCAGCAGCAGCCGTGCAGTTCGAATAATAAATAAAATAAAATAAAATAAAATCAGCGGGTACAAGCGGAGGCGGCACCCGTACTGCGACTGGCGCTGATGGAGCGGCGCAGGCAAGCGGACGCACCACTCCGACCGAGCCCGCCGGCCTCATAATGGCGGACCGCTCGCGGCAACAAACGCGTCACGCGGTTGTGGCAGCTGAGGCAGCCGCCTCGCTGGCCCGGCGAACCGGAGAAGCCGATGCGCGCGCGGGCTGCTCCAGCGGCTGCTAGCGGTGCGGTGCTACTTTGGCCGAGCGGAAAGCGTCTGCCGGAGCCTCAACGCGCGGCCCAAATACCTCCCCTGAGGAGAAGCCAAGGGGCGTGGCAGTGAGCGCCATACAGCGAGCGGGCCGCGGCCGGCGCCAGTACTCGGCGAACCAAAGGGAGCACGAGATACCGGTCACGAGATGAACCTCGAATCGCGCGATAAATACACGCTCGCGTTCGTGCAAGTAGGGCACGGACCGACATCAATTGTTTCGGAGGGCTTAGAGGAGGGTTCAGCCCGGGCGGGGAGCAGCGGCAGTTCGCCAGCCGGAGGCTTCGGAGCGAGCAGACGCCACGGCAACGGATGGTTTCAGACCGTCTCCGATCATCAGCGTTCGCACGTGACGCCCGTTCCCCACTCGACCAATGAATGCAAATCCGTTCCTTGCGGCTACTCTTTGAGCAAAAGCACCGCAATCTCTTTACGTCTTCACGCGAACTTTTTTTCTACTTTCATAGTGACATTTTTCTCACAGTAAGTGATAATACGAATGCCCACCACCGTGAGCTGGCAAGCAGGAAGCTTTGTCAGCGTGGCTTTGTCTTTATGTATAATATTATATTTCACATTATATATTACATTAATATAATTATATTTATTCATTTACACTTTCTCAATATATAAGAGGTGAAGCAGCCAATTTACGTATTGATAACACTAGTAATAATAATGATAATAATAACAGCGGGCCGATAGCGAACTGTCGTGTAGCGTCCACTCGAGTAGTTCGGCAGCGTCGTGCGTCCACTCGCTTGCTGCTGGTGCCGTAGATTCTTTAAAGAATTGTCGCTAAGCAGCACTAATCAGTAAACGATAATAACTAAATACTAAACAAATTTCAAGCAGGGTGCAAGCGGCAATACACTGCTGAGACTGATCTCCTCCTTGTACGCAAGGGCATCCTATGAAGCAAAGATTCCGGAAATACCGCTATCCTAGAGCTGCTGATGTAACGGCTGCCTTCGTCACTATTGATGACGATATTTTACTTGAACTATTGAGAACCACTATTTTCTTGCAGATAAGGTAAAGGTCTTACTCGTACTTGCCCGATTCCGTTCGATCTGTGTCATGTGGGGGTCAGGTCTCATCCACCAGACCAGTCGCCTCTGGAGTCCCTCAAGCTTATCTCCTCGCTCTTTGGTTGTTCTCCATTTATAATCAATCTCCGAGTAAAGTGATTTAGGCCGATGAAATAGGCAATGTAACGTATCTCCGTCTGTAACTCCACAAAGTCATAAAGACCATGTGGGTGTTACGCAGAAGAGTTTTGTATAGCACACTCACAGCCTAAGCGGCTTTCGTTACGCATTCGGTAGCCAACAGACTTCGTCTCACGCAACAAAGAGAAAGTGAGAAGCATAGCAGAGTAAGGAGAGCACTTGAGGTAGTGAGTAGCATGAAAGTAGCAGCTCAGGACCGCTGAAAAAAAGATGTGCCATAGTCGGCAGTTGGAGAGTAGTTGTCGTTGTGTAAGAATTGTAGAAGGGAGCTCCACAGTCTAGGAACTTCAGAGCTAAAGCTTCTGTCGCCAACGGTCTTTAAGCGGATGAATGGCAACCACTTTTATGCTGGCGATACTCAGCTGTATTTGTTGGTTGACCCATCGGTATCTGCAGCAGCGACTGATAAACACATTGCAGACATTATTCCTGAATGTCTGCAAATTTATTTTAACTAAACCACCCTACAACTGAACTGCTGCTCAGGTGGGACCACAAGCGTGTGGCTGGAATAGAAGGTTATGCTCCACCGAGAGGTGATGTTGCTGTGCGACTCTCACCACGTGGTCGGAATTAAGGCGACATCTTCGACGTTCGCATAATTTCTAAAAGCTTCGTTCGGAAGTCTGATAGCCACCACGTCCTATCCTGATGCAAGATTATGAGCTATCTTCCACGGTGGCTTGGAAGGAATCCTTAGTTTGATCCCTAGTTTGTTTCAGCAGTTGGTTATTCTAACTCTCTGCTGGCAGGGCTACCAAAAAAGCTACTGGGCCGCTGCCGCTGGCAATGAATGCTGCTGCCAGGCCGGTTCACAAATCCCTAGAATGACCGTAGGCTGCTTTGCTGGAAGAGCTTGGATGGCTTCTGGTTAGTCAATGGATACAAAGTAAAGTTCCTACGCTGACCCACAAGGCCCATCGTCACTTGGTTCGTCTTTATGTTCGCTAAACTGCTGCACCGGTTTTCTCTTCTTCTCATGTCCTTTCGCTCATGTATAAACAATAAATTAGAAGTTTCATTCGTTAGCTTAAGGACCATTGGTGGCAGACGCTTTTGCACTGCTGGTTCAAGACTTCACTGTTCGCTTGTAGAACTCTTACGCAACAAAAACTACACTCCTGGGGCTGATTATGATATAACCTTTAAAGCCTTACCAAGTCACAACGTGCATGCTACTAACTACATCAATTGCTCTCATGAATCAGCTATGATTCTAAATTTTCCTTTTGTATATGAAATGAAGTATTTTACGTGCCGCATCGTATCGAAAGCTGTCTAGGCTGTTGGTAAGCCTTGCGAAACTCTTCGGCTCGCTATAATTGCCGGAGTTTGCCGAATGACCATGGAGCGAGGTTGGAGCGAAGCTGCCGAGTCGAGCTGCTGCAAGCACGTTGGCTGAAGTCTGCGAGCTTTGAAAGGAGTCGGTTGCGAGTTAACGTCGGCAGACGGCGGCCGAGACTGTAAGCAGCAAAAGAGGGAGGTGATTATTTCAGAATTCATTACAGAACGTAAATGTATACGCCAGTTGTGAGTGGCCTCAGAGACTCAGGGGCACCAACTCCAAATAGGCCTACATTTTAACTTGTAGCTCCGTTACCTGTCATTAAATCTCAAAGCGACCACCGTAGGCCACGGAGCATGTATAACAAAAACATTTCAATTGAAGTTGCTACAATTTTTTTAATTATCCTAGCAGAATCGTCCGTCTCACACTCTGTCTCTCGCTCTCCTTCTCCTCTCTCTCTCTCTCTCTCTCTCTCTCTATATATATATATATATATATATATATATATATATATATACGGAGAGAGAGAGTGAGTGAGAGAGGGGCCGAGAAGAAGAAAAAGAGATTAATAAATACACACACACATATATATATATATATATATATATATATATACATATATGTATTACGCCAACCCTGGTCTGTGCGAAATAATGTACTTGCATAAGACATACATTTACAGATAGCTTTGATACAACTGTGCTCGCACAAGACTGAGCGTATGACTCGAGTCAGGTTTTAATGGATACGCAGTACACATACCACACGATACTCTGTCAATCGGCTAGCGAAACTGGTGACACCCTTGAAATCGCTATACATAATACAACATAATACACAAAATAATCAGCAATATGATACACACTGTAGTTTATAAAAGAAGATGAGCTGCGTCTATGATTTACTGGTTCGACATAGTAAATGCACATCTATCCTAGGGATGAATTAATTTCTTAGGTTGAACGGAGATTGAATTTGTCCACCTTCCCTGATCTGTACTCTCAAATCATATCAGCAACTATTGGCTTAGCAGCAGCACAGCGAGGTAAAAATGCCTATACTGAATTGTCACGATCTTTTTTGCTAGCTCAAATACGGGAAATAAATCGCACGCCTCCAATTCATCTTCGCTATCAGCCGTCCCTGACGTTCCTTCATACATCTTCAGCTCTAAATGATAAGCAGAAGTCCTGGTATCAGTTAATTCTCCACGTTTATAGAAACTGCCTCTACAATGTCAAGCAGGTTGGAGAATGCTGCATAAAAAAGCCATTCTGATAAGTGCCGTAGTAGTTCCGATATGACCAAAGTACATGAAGCTTCTGATTACCAAGTACCATGCAACCCAAATGCAAGAATTCACCATGACCAAAGCACGTGCAAATTGTGCAAGCCCTAGTTTCAATCTATACGAGGACACAATTTCTTGCGGAAACCCACCAATACTTAACATTTTCTCCCGTAATTTCGGCTTTGTAGCATTCCTACCCAGCGTTTGCAATTGAAGAAGTCGCCATGCAATCATAATCAATTCCCACGATTTAGAACCTGCAGCCTTCCACACGCCTCGGGAAGCTCAATCGATATTACTATTAATAATAATATGAATAATAAATTTGATAAAGTGCATCCAGAGAACCTAATCTCTTATTAAGTGCTTTATTTTGCTTCAAAGGAAAACGATCAAATGGTGAGTGGAAATATCATGCTTGATAAACAACACGAATTGCACGATTAGAGGTGACATGCATAGGGTAGGTACTCAAGTGTGGTTAGTGGCAGCATGCAACAGTGTCATCAAGCATAAGCACATAA
The DNA here is from genome assembly GCA_009760855.2 of Cristatella mucedo. Lineage (NCBI taxonomy): Eukaryota > Metazoa > Bryozoa > Phylactolaemata > Cristatellidae > Cristatella > Cristatella mucedo. Next base: position 132,803 of record WPIO01000121.1, on the reverse strand, counting down.
GGAACAAATCACAAGGACTCACTACATGTTGTCATCTATAGGTGCACTTAATTTTTTTTTAAACGTAATCAAGTCAGAAAATGTCATGCCGGATGCCAGGAGTGAGTTCTAATCTTTGAGAGCATGCGAACTAAAGGCAAGGTCTCCAAATGATTTAAGGTTTTTTCGAGGTGTAGGTAAACGGTCATTTTCCGAAAAGCGGGTGGTACGATGCTTGTTGTAGTGGGACGGTATATCTGGTAAGTAGGCTGAAGCCAAAATATGATGGGACCGAAAAGTGAACGACAAAACGTTGTAGTCAAATCAATTATTCCGTCCAGCTCTATCGATGGACGGTACTGAATAGCCTGGATCACTAAGCCGTTGCACACTACCCTTAATTCAATGCTGAGAGACTATGCTGAGGAGGTTATGCATTGGATACGGTTGCTGCGACCCCAGGTATTTACTGTGTTATGTTCGCTGTATCTTGACAGCTTCCTACACCACTGGAGGTCGCCTAACGAGAACAATTTGTAATTATTATATTATGTGTGGCTTGAGTCAGCATAGGCTGATACGTACCGTCGTATGCAGCTTGTTGTTGAGTCGGTCTTTTGGCGCTTGAGACCGCTCGCCTATTTATTCAGCCGCCACACAGTGGTTGACGTGACCCTGCATGTAATTAGGCTGACGAACGAGTCAAAGGCCGAGGCTTGGCTCCATTGTACCTAGCTGAACTGCTGCTCCACTCCTAGCCCTGTCGTGATCGCGGGTCCTCTTTGGTCGATTAGTTAGCCGTCCAACTCCCATATTTGAAGACCATTTTGACAGAAGATTCTTTTTCTCCGCAGGTTCGGAACTGTGGCATTCACCTCTACGACTTATAGGCAGCGACATCATATCCCCTCCAGCTGTTCGGGTCACATTTTTATCCGCGATCCTGAGGTTCTACCTCCAGGCTCCTCACTTTCCTGACTGCTCTCCTGACTCAGCTATTGGCTCCATCATTCTCTTTGTTCCTTGAGATGTTGTTGAGATTTGAGACTTGTTGTTGAGATTTGAGAGGTTGTTGAGATGTTGAGATTTTGAGTAGTTGATCGGCTAACCATTCGGTTGAATAGCACACTCGTACGGAAAGCCGCTTGGGAGTTCACTGTCAGAAAAAAAACACTCCTGCATAACTCAAACTCTGTTTTCATACTTAGCAGAATCACTGACGAAGATACGCTGCATTTAATTGCGGACTCTGCTAGTTCAAGCATACTTTTGGTCTGAGGATGCCGACCGAACGACAACTCGAATGAATAGTGTACAATGTACCAAGCACGGAGAATGTCCAACCGACGTCAGCAACCGCAACCGCTGGACAGACGTTCGCACCAGATGCGCTTTTCCTGCCGTACGTCGAGACTGCATCGTTTCCGGCTGCTCCGTCCCGGGGCGGCTGGGTGAATCGACTGAGTGAAAGCAAGTGAGAGTGCGGGCCTCCTTACAGGAGTAGAGCAGAGCGATATTGCTCACCTGTTGTTATCGTACTTCTAGTTAGGGGCTACTGGCCTTCGCTGGGTAGTCAAAAAGGAGAGACCGTGCCACTTCGGCTACCACAATGAAGACGTTTTTGTCTAGCGCCAGGAAGACTCTCGTACTAATACTGCCCGCTTCCTCGGTTGCATCGTTGTCCGCCGAAGGTAAGGCGATCCTTAATTTGCACAGAATAGTTGGCAGAGAAGCAAGCAAGAGGTGAAACGTAACGCACATGCACTTTAGCAGCTCGCTTGTTCATGGAAGTGCCCGTGCATACTGTGCTCGAATACGCACATCGTGGTATCCACGCCATGTGGCCGACATTGACAGGAAGTTTTTTATGAATACTCTAACTGAAAGGTCTGCATGTTTGGCTTCACGTCGGGCCCTAAGCAATCGTTGCGGACCCCCAGCAGCCCTTAGCCGAATTCACCAATTCTCCGCACAGACACTTACGATACAGCCGCCCAATCCTTTCGCTGCTGAATCGCCTCCGCGGGGCAGCAGCACGTGACTTCATGCAGCATTACTTGACAAGAGGACGGTCACCCGACGAGCCCCAGCCGATTCGTTAGCCGTCAAGCGCGTCGCCTTCTCCCACTGTCGATGCGGCGCCTTCTACATCCGGCGACCGTCTACCGAAGTCACTCTCTGTAATCGTCCGGCGTCGATTTTTTCTCCACTAGCCCGGTATCAAGATTGACAATTATTCGGATTCCTGACCGCCGCATGATCGCCGTTCCCGTCGGGACTTTACGGCTCGACAGTAACGAACCGAAGCTGCTGCTGGAGACAAAGCGTCAGTAGCTACGGCGTCGGTTGCTACGTACGAAAGGAATCGCACCGGAAGTGCCTAAACGGACGCCGTCTGCCCGTGTTACGTAGGCAGAAATAATGCGGTCTCGTCCGTTGTGCTCAGGCGCAAGTACAGAGGTGGGTGTTCACCTTTAAAGTCTCTTTGGGATATTCTTCCAACGTTGATGTTTAGTCGGAGTGCGTAGTTTTAGTTATTTCGTAGGATTTCCGGGTTCTTTGACGGGATAGTTTCGAAAGAAATCTTACGGCTGAACTCGAACACCAGATCGCATCAAACTCTGCCGAAGCCACCGGAGCCGTGCGATTTTTTTATTATAGCTAGGCTGACGGTAATTATTCAAATATACGTACCATGATGACAACTATTGATAGTACTGACATTGATACTCAAACTTCGTCACGATGAACGTATGCCGGTTCCTAGAATACACACATTAGCGTCGTCTTAATAAGGCGCATCCCACGCTTGTCGTATAAAGGGATATACAAATGCGGGCAACGATATAGTGTCTGTCTGTTTTTAACGTTCGCGGACTCTCGTAAATTGTGCCGCGACGTCGAGCGTCGCGCTCACAGTTTGACCACGAAGCACGTGCTCAGCCGCTTCTATGAGATCGGCGGCGCCTCGCTCTGCACGTCGGAGCTGAAGAGCTTTGTCACGTGACATTTAAAAGTTCTGAGGCAGTTCAGCAATCTCGTAGGCAGCGCCATTGTCGGCTATTTGCCCGAAGAACGATCGCACGGGCTAGAGCGGAACTCCGTAGACGGTCATCTCGGCCACGTTCAAGTAATTGTCCGATGCCGACGTCAGGACCTGCAAGCTTACGTATCTTGCAACGGTGGATGGTGGACACGTAAATGTGACATTTTGGCAAGTATTCATCGATCCGGTGAAGTGCGCGCACAGCGATCCTTTGAAGAAACTCGGAGTAGGAGTCAGGCTCAAGCCGACGCGAAAATCATAGTCGTGCACCCGTTGACCTAGACGGAAGCGGCAGCAAGCGAGTGGTAGAAGCGTTGAGTAGTTTCTAGGGAGGACGCTGCGAGGACGAGGCTTGGCAAATGTTCGTGCTTGCGGTCCGCGAACCATTTTCTCGGGTTCACTTGAGTCTAACAAAGTGTCGATGCCTACAGAACTGGTCATCTCCTAGGCCGGCGCCGAGCTTAAGCAAAGCAGCTTGGCCGGACGGAGAGTCGCAGCGAATGCAGCCGGACGGAGCTAAACATAAAACCGTAGCTAAACATCAAGGGAATTAGGTTTAAGTATAAGCTTTGACAGAGCTACGACAGCGTTTTGAGAATGGGTTAGAGGCTCGCGCTCACTGCGTTTTGTTGTATCGCACGGAGGGGCTCGCCATCCGGAAGCAGTTGCAGCTGCTTGCCAGTAGTGGTCTCAAAGAGATCTTTAGAGCCAAGGATCGGCTGCATTGTAGCTAAGAACGATCGTGATGAAATTGTATTACAAACGTCACGATAGCGACGGGCATCTTATCAGAATAAACACACAACTCATAAGGTTTCCACGTCTCTGCCCTCGGTCGCAGCTTCCAGTTGCATTCATTGCACCGAGAGCTCTCTGCTCGTGTTCTTCTGCCGACTACCTGCGACCGGCCGCTACGGTAGCCTCAATTTATCTCGTCATTTTTTCGAGAAAAAGATGCTATAAGCATTTTATGTGGCCCTATTAACATAAGCGACCAAAAAGATTATGTAATTAGATTTTAGCTGAGATTATTCGAATGCCAGTTCCTCACGTTCACATCGCCACAGTGATGTCAGTATCCGGAAGTGTGACGTCACCCGAAGGCCTTTTTGTTTGGTACCAAAAAGGCGTTGGGCTGCGAACAGCAAAGAAGGTGCACTAGCGGATTATGAAAGCAGAATGAGGGAAGGGCTAAGAGTGTGAAGGTCGGGCTATAAGTGTGAAGGTCGCTGCACTGGGAAATTGGTAGCTTGGAAGCTTGGTAGCCTGGTTCCCTTTGCACCTGAATTTTGGTTTGCAACTGCTTATTCTCAGTTTCCGTCGGCCAGACTCGCTCCTAACTTAGGATAGTGAGTCGCGACGACACACTAGGCATGACGGTCGCTGTTTATGACCTCGGTCTCGAGGTCGTGCGTTCGAAACCTGCGTTGGGCGATCTTTTATCGCCACTGCAACTGGTGGTGATAGCCGTAATAGGCTCTTCTGTCGCTATACAAAATAGGCTGTTAAATCACCTAGCATATGTATCGGACGAAACGAATCGCACCGTGATACAAGTCTGGAGGTTTCGATTCAATAGCGTCGTGCAGCTGTACAGCTGTTTGTAACTGAACCGCAGCTTTCTCTCACTTTTCCCTACCCTTCCTTTCTCTTATCCTTTCCACGAACTTGTCCTTTTTACTTTCCTTGTTAACTGAATCCTCCCTTCCTCTTATCTCAAGCAATAATGCAGTCTTGAGATATTTGAGCACGTAAATTGATCATAAATTCTCTTCGTAAAAATGCCCAGTCTTTTGGAGTGACTGTCAACAGCCACCAAGCAAGTCACGAATTTCCCCTACGAGAATTGGCATTTGGATCGATCTAGTGTTTGTAGAACGTGCCTTTGTATCCTTGTGCCCGAAAGCAAATTAACAATCCTGGATTATACAAAAGGTGCCCTATTCAGCCGTCGATCTGTACGGCGACGCTTGTTAAGATTAACCATCATCAATGCATGCAACAAGTGAGTATAGAGAATTTGAGGTGCTCGAAGGCTGGAAGGGATCAAAGCAATAATTTGGCTCATTCAGCCGTCGAATGGTACAGGGACGTTGGTTAAGACTAACCAAGATAACGGAGTCCTGAAATGTGTTGGCAAAGGTGTAGCTGCAGCATTCCCTAGAACCAGGCAACATGTCTCGGTGCTTTAATGACCTGCTTGACAATCTTAGACGTTGAAATATAAATTCATTTAAATAGCGGTCTCATTTGCATCCGCAGCCAGTCGTATTTCCTAATTTTGCTCGAAGTAAGAGCTCAATTGAAAACTTCCTCTGCTAATTTTTTCAAAGGAGCGAACCGTCTAGATCAGCTGTTCTCAACCCTCCTGATGCAGCTATAGCCCCCTCAGCCGTGACTTCGGCAGATAGGCCGGAGCGCAGGCCAGCGGGCCTCGACCCGCACCACCGCCCCAGTGCACGAGAACCGATGCCGCGGGCTAGAATCGCTCGAGTCCTCGATCGGAGTGCGGGGAGCAGCCGCGCAGCAACTCTCGCGCCTGCACAGGTAGTCACCGACCGCAGCAGTCGCATCGGGCTGTCACGGTGATCTTCGAGACGTTGTGCTGCCCGCCCAAATCGACGGCGATCCACTGGTAGAGAGCATTCTGTGTGTGAACGGTGGTAGCAATGCTGCCGTCGAATGCGTACGCGGGTTCACAGCACCACGAAGGTGCGTTCGGTTGCGTGGTTGACTGGGATGCCGTCTTGTCTGAAAGAGATAGAAATTAGGATGAGCCATGCATCGGAAGACTTCGGGATACTATAGCTAACTCTATTTGGCCCAGGTAGCCTTGAAATCATTAAAAGGTGCTCCCGGAAGATGGGCGGTTTTATAACGCCCTCAATTTTCAAAAGAATTTCGATGCCCACAAACCCGATTCGTAGACAGATGACTGCAAGTAAAACGATTGACTTTTGTCATGCAGGGATAGCCGCGACGACAAGGAGTCACGAGTTAGGCCTTCTGATTCCTCGTCATCGGCGGCCTGTGCCGCAGATGGTAGTCATTCCCGCACTAGTTCCTTGACAATGACAGATCTGGTTAACAATGACAGAACTTGTTAGCTTTTTAAACGGGGTGCGCGTGCCAGCGTTTGGATTTCCGACTTCGGCGCTTCTTCGGAGTGACAGGCAACGTAGTCGTTCGAATCCGCTTCAACCGCAGCAAGCCTTGTTACGTAGCTGCTGCTCTTATATTTTGCATCGATTAATAATCATAATGATGCACTTGATAAAGTGCCCTCAGAGAACTCAATCTCTTTCTAGGCACTTCACATTTGCTGCAAAGGGAGTTGATGAAGCTGGTGTGGTGGCTGCAAGGGTCGAATTGGGAGTGATCAGTGAGGTCAGCATCAATTTGATGAGACGGAATTATCAAGTTGACTTTTAAGTGATACCTTCTGAGGGGTTGTCTAGTGATAGACCCACAAAACAGAGCGAAGCATAAATAGCATTCCCTCTATCCCCGTGAATTTTTATTTGGGTTGATCAAAAAAGTGCTGAAATTTCGAACACAATTAATAACCACTCGCCAAGCTTCCTTTCAGTCATAGGTAAGGTGTTTAGAAAGTGAGTTTGTTCCTTAGGGCGCTACAAAATTTATTGTACTGTATAATAAGTGGCTTGTCGGGACTGTTCGCTAAAAAAATATATATATATACCGGCATACATATCCATATATATGTTTAAAAATACCTATAGTTATGTATACTACCTATGTATATACATACGCACACACAAGAATAAATAAATAGATAAATAAATAAATAACTAACTAACTAACTAACTAACTAACTAAATAAATAAATAAATAAATAAATAAATAAATAAATAAATAAATAAATAAATTATTATATATATATTATAAATAAATATAATAAATAAATAATATATATATATAAAATAAAAATAAATAAAAAAATAAATATATATATATATATATATATATACATGTTATATATATATATATTATTTATTTATTTATTTATTTTTATTTTATATATATATATATTATTTATTTATCATATTTATTTATAAATATATATAATAATTTTTTTTTTTTTTTTTTATTATATATATATATATATATATATATATATATATATATATATATATATATATATATTATATATATTATATATATATATATATATATATATATATATATATATATATATATATATAGGGCTGTGACAGCGATCTTTAAGAAAACTTGCTGCACGCCCAGATTGACAGTGGTCCGCTGGAATGATACTTTCAGCCAAATGTTACCTGCTAATTAATAATATCGACGCTAGCATTCACATTCATAACGATTAACTGTGCCAAATTCCGCTCAATACTCACTCAAGGATACGATGCCCGCCGTTTTGAATCCTGAAACAAAAAATATACGATGAAAAAAGCATTCCAAAACGGTCACTTGCGCCTTACAATTGTGTGTAGAACTGGAGCTGTGTGCAAATTCGCCCCCGCTGATTCCATTATACCCTTCGAGTGTCTCACCAATCGACTTAGCCACTCGAAATTTAAGATTTGACTAACTCACACACCATCTTTTCCTCGTAATTGTCAACGTAGACGTTTACTTGCAACGTTGATGGCAAAGGATAAAACTATATTGTTTTCTCTGATGCAAGATAAAGGAAATATATATATATATATATATATATATATATGTATATATATATATATATATATATATATATATATATATATGTATATATATATATATATATATATATATATATATATATATACATATATCACAGACTTGTGCATGGGCCAAACTTTACATTCTCAATCTAGGCATTTTTTATTTGGATCAAAGCTCGAGTCCACAAACTCGTGTGTTCTAGGTAAGAACAGTAACCTGAGTTAATTTGGACAAGGCGAACTCAAAAAAGGTTGAACCAAGTAGAAACATATGCAAATCGGAATCGCATTTCCGATTGCTAAAACTGAAACAATAAGGGCAGATACCGTTGAAATTATTAAAATATGCTCACACAATGTGTGCTATTCTTAACATGCTTACCTTTCAAAAGTATTTGGTTGCACCGAACCTTATTCTTGGTTAGGCAACTGCACGCTGAGATCAATTTTCCCAGGCCGAGATAGCAGTGTTGACGAGCAGTTTGGGTGGCCAGCGCCCCGGCGGCCTTTTTTTGAAAGTGGGGGATATAGGTACCTATATTTTATGTGCTGCACGTACCATAATTTGCTTCATTGACGTCGGTGCTGGTTTGCAGTGCGGATGCTTACCGTTTGCATCTGCATCCACAGCTGCAAGCCTTGCTGCTCTACTGCGGCTTCCTTAATTTACCTTTAATGGAGCTGCTTGTGGTGGCCGAGGCGGTCGATGTAGATGTCATCTGCGAGGTCGAACTAATTGCCGGCGTCGTAGCCAGCAGAGTCGTGGCAGGCGGAGTTGTGGTCAGCGGAGTCGTGGTCGGCTGAGTCGAGGTCAGCTGAGTCGTTTCCAGCGATGTCGCGGTCTCACGTGCCGCAGTTTCTGCAATTATAAAACTAATAAACTAACAGGCTGATGACAAATATATCAATTTGCAGAAGTACAAACAGCATCGGTACCGCATGTGACAAAAGACGTCAGAAACTTGCAAAGCGTGCTTGTTCAAGCATGCTCGCTCAAGCGGCGACCTTCTGTGCGGGGAGCGACAATAATACGAGCACGACGCCTTTAGTGAGCGATCAAACGCACACTCGTTGCATCGCAATAACGGTAGTGTCAAGTAACTACGGGCAATTCAAGTAGCACAGCCGTCACAATAAAATGAATATAGTAGGACTCGGAGAGCAATTGAGATGGGGAGACGGAAAAGGAGAGAGAGAGAAATAGAGACAGAGCGAGAGCGAAAGAGAGAGCGAGAGAGAGAGAGAGAGATTTCAGATACTGGCGTGCAGACGAGTTCACGGCAGCGGCTACGGCCGATGACAATGAACCCGCTTGGTTAACGTAGATCAGATCATCTTTATCCGACGACAAGGCGAGCCGCCGGAGCAGACGACACGCTCCAGCCTCGCGGTGGAAGTAGAAGCCGATGCATTCGGTTCGAAGCAAGCAGTTCAGGCTGCACGTGGCCAGCGACGCTCCGATCGACGACTGCAGTGTCGCAGCCTCGTCGATGGTGACGTTGGGAAACGGTGCGATGGCCGTCATCCCAAACAGGCTGCCGGGCCCAGAAGCTCTGACTGCAAAAGCGAAACGTGCTCACCCCGCGAAACCTTGTCACGTGGCAAAGCTAGTTTTTGCAAAGCTCGATTTTTGCCAACATGATAGAATTCCGCCTCCCGTAGTTCTCAAGTATTCTCACCATAGATAGCTCGCGAGCTCTCTTGATCCATTTCACTGAATAATCTCCTGCCACAGAGCATTCAGTGCGTCTCATACAAGCCCATTGCGACCACATTCTTATCGTTCTCACATCAATTCCACCAGGCTTCCTCTCTCGCTGCTCCGCTGGACACTTCCAATGAAATCTTCCTACGCTGCTATCTGATAGGTACTTTCGAGGCAGTCCTTAAACGTACCAACGTCTTCTCCTCATTTGGCAGAATATTATGAACCAAGAGACGTGATTTCTTCCCAGCATATGAGTAAAATATAAGTATGACACTTTTTTTTAGCAACCCGAGGTCAGCTAATGCCGACTCGGTTGCTTCACATATTCCACGGCGCTTAAAGCCACGACCTCTATCGACAAACACATCCACCCTATCTTTGCTCAAGGCGAGTGCGTTCACCGCGGAAACAAACCACAGTGGCAACATTCATCGAACTTTCCTTCCCTGTGAATTGTCAGAGTGATTGTAATGTAATTAATCTCCGTCTGCAGCTCCATAAAGCCGTGCAGATTACGTGGGTGTTACACATGAGAGTTTTCTATAGCTCACTAATGGCCTAAGCGGCTTTTGGTACGCATTCGGTAGCCAACAGACTTCATCTCACCCAACAAAAAGAGAAAGTGGGAAGCATAGCAGATTCAGAATAGCAGTTGATGTAGTGAGCTGCATGGAAGCAGCAGATGAGGACCTCTGGAAAGAGCGATCCATAGTTGGCAACAGGAAAGTAGTAGAGCGTAGTAGAGAGGTTAATGAAGTTGGCATTATCGATGATCGTACATGAATCGGGAATGGGCAATTTTCTGGTCAAACCAGTTCCGAATCTGTATGGATTAGTGTGGATATATAAATAAATAAACGATATATATATATATATATATATATATATATATATATATATATATATATATATATATATATTAATCCCGTTACTACCTTGAACAAGGCGTATATCTGCCCAGTGGAGGGAGTCATGGCAAACAGGCCGTCAGGCCCCGACACTCTGGTTGCACAGGCAGTGCAAAGCTCGTGCTCTAAAGCGAGTTTGCTTTGTGCTGGCCGACTGAGTAGTACAAGCGCCATGCTGCTACCTCTTTTCTCCTCAAACTGCCTTAAACCTACTGTGCTCACGTTACAGAAGGCGACGTGAAATATAGTATAATAGTATAATATAACACTATAATATAATATAGACGATTATCGTCATCTCTCGTGAGTCAACGTCGCCTACCACCTGCTTGGGCTGACAGAAAGAAAACGCCATATTATATGAAATAATATCTAAATTTTGAAAATTCTGAAATAATCGATCGATTATCATTCGAAATGATGATTTTCGGTTGATGATCCCACGAGGCAAGATGCATGCCCCTAATGCTGAGCTGGTTTGGTACAGCGGTTAAAGTGCACTGGCCGACGTCTGGCTGAGGTCGCCGGCTCGAGCCAAGAGTCACACGCGAAGCGCCTGAAAATAGATTTAGTTCCCATGAGGCGCTATATGAATTATATTTTTAATTATAACATTGTAAATACCACAACTGCGATGTAAACCAGTACGTAATCGTACCTGGCCCAGCCTCACGATTAATCTCTGTGAATTGGCTGCTACCTGCTGCCGCGGACACTTTTTTCATCTCAAATCTCATAAGCCACAAGTTTTCTTCGAGATTTTAGGGCAGCGATCCAGATCATGCCGATAAAACGTTGAGTTGGTGCTGCATGCAGCCATTCGTTGGGTCTTTGTATATATAGCCCATTCAAGTATCCTTATGTAGCTGCAGGCGAGTTTCAACTGATCCTGCTGATAAGAATCACAGTTGTAAGCCGGTAGTCGCACCCGTGTAGAAAAATGTATGTAAATGTAAATGAAAAATTTAGGCAGCCAAACGGTCTCAACTCACTTTATATTAAACAAATCTGCCTCAATGCATTGGCGTTTTTGAATTGTTTCACAAGCAGATGGAGATTTTACTCGAAGCGTCTGCAACCGCAAGACTCTATGTAAATAGCATTTTTGAGTATTTGGATGGCGTTGTGTTTCTGGCTCACTCGAACACTTTCTTTTTAAAATGTCTCGAACAGTCACCACGGTTCCACGCGTGCTGCAATCACATCTAATCAAGGAGAGAGCTAAAGAGAGAAAGAGAGAGAGGGAGACAGAGAGAAAGAGAGTGAGAGAAAGAAAGAGCGAGAAAGAGAGAGAGAGAGAGAGAGAAAGAGAGAGAGAGAGAAAGATAGAGAGGAAGGGGAGAGAGAGGAAGAAGGAGAGAGAGAGAGAGGGATGGAAGAGAGAGAGATAGAGAGAAAGAGAGAGGGAGAGAGAGAGAGAGAGAGGGCGAAAGAGAGAGGGAGAGAGAGAGAGAGAAAGAGAGAGAGTGGGATTAAATCAGAGGCTGGCAGAAGTAGATAGTAAGAAATAGGGAGCTTGCATAGCAAGAAAGTAGAAAAAGAGGCAATCACTGCAACTTTAGACTGCACTTAACGCTTTCCAAAGACTCAGAGCAACCATGAGCTGATAGCGCCAGACAGCAGGCCGCGTCACATCTGACCAAGTCACCGGTGCAGCGTGCAGCCGTTAGCAGCAACGACTAACCTGCTTGTCCTGCATTGCACCACACGAGGACGCAAAAGCCACAGACAGCTGCAAGGACGTCCATCCTCGCTATGGCGATGGCGCCGCAACCGAGCTTTATTAAGTTTGATCGCCGTTCGGTGGCCTCAGCCCGCGAACGTCAACTTGCCGCACAAAGCAACTGCCCGCTGCAGCGTGCACGACGTCGGCAATCACGCATTCAGGCACCGTCACCCACTCTCTACTCTGAACACGTGTGCAAGACGGCAGAGATCATTGTTCCTCATTATTTGTTCGGTCTCCTTTCTACTTTCGCGTGCTGCTGAATTGACTTCGCTAGAGCACGTTGCTCAGCCATTTTGCATTCAATTTGCAAGCGGAGGACAGCTGAAAATAAAAGATGCGGCCGATAGGTACACGACATCTGCAAGTGGCAGCGGAAATGGCGCTGCTCGCTGTGTCCACCAGCCATTCGCTAGCCTTTCTATTCGGCTGCGATCGACTCTCGGCTTTGAAACGCTTAGTCGATGCGAAACGAAAGTCCTCGACAGCCCGGCATTGACGTCGCTGCGCCACTTCGGTCAAAGCGTCTGAAAATCGACCGCAAAAACTCATGAATTACCCTGTGAATTGCCGTACATAGCCCGATCAACAATTAAATCATGACAATTGATATACAAAAAAAGAATCATGCGGCTCTGGTTTACTTAATCTACAAACAAAACGGCATTAAAGAGTCATACAGTCAAATAGCTCAAGGTATTTTACCAAAGACTGATGTATTCAACTTCAATGGGCTGAAATATCAAATTAGTAAACCTACTTTTACGCAAACAGCAGCAGTGAGGTGCCCGTACACTGGATTATTGCACTCTCTTTCGCTGTCCCTAATGTGTGAGATAAATCGCTAGCACCCAGTTTATCTTTCTCATCTCTGAAGTTTCCTTAATATTTTCTACAATTAGCTCATTAGCAAAAGTGCCGGCGTCTTGGCCGGGCGTGCTGAGGGACTCGGAGCGCCCGCTTCCGTTCACTCGCAACCTCTCAGGGAATGGAGCGTCTCTGTAGCGAGCCCATTCTACCTCAACCGCTCTCTAGACTCTGCTAGGCTTACCACTTTCTCTTTGTCGCGTGAGACGAAGTCTTTTGGCTACCGAATGCGTACCGAAAGCCGCATAGGCGGTGAGTACACGATAGAAAAAACTCTGCTGCATAACACCCGCATGGTCTTTATGACTATGTGGAGTTACAGACTGAGATGCATTACATTACATTACATTTTGGCCCCGCCTTTTCACGTGAAGGCGGAGGCAGGAATGAGACACTGAGTAGGCTAAAAGAATTGCAGACATGCACAGTCGTTCGAATGAGGCATATTAATAATAATAATAATAACAACACAATAAATTAAGGGCCATCCAATAACTCACTTTCTTTCTAGGAGCTCTAGATTTGCCGCGATGAAATATGATGGAATGGTTAGAAGTCAATAAACAACAGGAATAACACGGTTAAATTTGACATGTAGTGCCGTAGAACAAAGGAACCTAAAAGTTTATTGTATAAATAAAAAAAAATATATATATATATACATATATTGCTGATGGCGGCAGCACCTGCGGCATTAGCTGCCGCCGCGTCGGCCTCACTGGTTCAGTGGACGGGGAGGTTTAGGCCGCGCAACTGGGAGCGTCACCATGAGACGTTGGGCAGCGCCTGTGTTACTGCCTCCGGCGGCAGCAGCGCTAGTGGAGTCTCACCGAGACACGAAGACACGAGCGAGCGAACGTGAGTGGTGAATGAGACTCTCGTCTTTATTCCATAGGGGGTATATATACGAGCTGGAAGCTGACTGACTCATCACAGATAATGCAGTGCCCCTGTGGTGAGCCACATGCTTACGTCAAAGGCTCACCCACCCGCCGCAGGCTTGGCATACATCGCGGCCGAGAAGCCACAGGCGCACACAACATCTGCCGACCGCTAGCGTCCGCACGAGCGCCAAGTTCCGGTCAGTAACTCTCCTGCGGTGAAACTGAGAGACGTGGTGGCGAGCCGCGTTAAGCGATCGGGCCGCAGCTGGTGCGAGGCTCGGCCGAACCGATTGGGAACAGTGACAAGATAGGAAGACAATGAGTATAACAGTGGTGACATTTTCGAGGTGAGATTAAAATCACGCTGCAGTTACAGAATCGCGGAAATCCAATCGACAGACTGATCGACACACGTGGTCGACGAGGAGTCAGCTGAAAGGTCAGATAAGTCAACCAGGCAGAGGCGATGGAGCGAGATGAAGTCGCAGCAACGAATAGAATTATAGATGTTTGATTATATTATTAGCGTTCAAAAGAAACTCTGGTTCGCCCATTTGACCAGGTTGACGGCAGCCGTTGCTTCAGGCATTGGCTTGAGCCACAGGTCTGCAATCATTTGACATTGTCTCGCGACGCATTTTCGCCATTATGTAGTGCACTCTTTTATTTTTATTCCTACCTTATTACGAATGCCAGCAGCCGTGTGCATGCGAGCAGGTAGCTTCGTCACCTCCGAGACCGGCCGGACCACAAACAAGCCTCATGATGACGGTAAACTCTCACGTTGCGTTCAGTCAAGTGGTTTGGCCGTATTCCGCGTCCGTTCGCTGGTCGTGTTTCTGTAGTGAGTCGCTTTTGATTCATTTGCGAGAAGTTGCACGAGCCTTATGTTAGGTTTTAGCTATTTCTAGTATTCGCCATTATCGATTTCTTGTCTTATATATATATATATATATATATATATATATATATATGTATATATATATATATATATATATATATATATATATATATATATATATATATATGTATATATATATATATATATATATATACATACACACACACACACATATATATATATATATATATATAGTATATGATTACAATTGCAATTAACTATATAGAGTTATATGCGATAATTATGGTATCGGCTTCGTTATCCCCCTTCTATCTGCGAACCGCGATAGCTCCGTCGTAAGCAGCGCCGCTCTAACCTGGCGGGGTGCAGCACACCCGCAGCTTCTCGTAATATCACAGCTTTTACCTAAACACAGGTACTTTTAAAATTGTTTCACGGCTAATTATGTTCTAAGGCATGCAGCAGTTCGTTAATATGTAGCAGAGTGGTTCTATCGAGCTCTGCTTTAGTTTTTAAAATACATACTCTGTTGTGCATGGAAAAGCTTTAATCGATGATAACTGGTAACAGTGGCAGAGGGGACAATCAAGCAGATGAAAAAAAGACTTTGGAGTCTGATAGGCTTAAGTTTTTCACGATAGCCCACTGCTCTAAATGCGCCTGCAGTAAAGTTTGGTTGCGCCACCAAGCTGCACCTGAGTGCATTTTGTGCTGAATTTCATCTACAAGCCGAGAGTTTTCGTTGCGATAGGTATTCAAAAGAAGTTAACCATAGTCCTGGCTGGAAATGCATTCTTTTATTAGTAACCTTGCTCTCTCGAAGATCACACATGAGTCATCAAAAACAACTAGTGCTCCAAAACAACTTTAATTACAAACAGCGAATATCGTAATATGTTTTTGATACCGGTAGCCTTGACCTCTCCCTTGAGAATGCACCCAGCGATGAATCCGTGGTGCTCATGGGACGGCTCATAGCCATTGCATTCATAGCTTGCAATTTATGGACGTTGGCTTGATTAGACGACGGCCCATCAGTGTACCTAGTTACTATTGAAGCAACGGACACGTAATTAATTAGCTTTCATGCTCCACCACGGCTGATAATTTATGCTCACGGAAAAATATTCATTGCATAATAACAAATGACAGATAGGGGTAGCTGTAGGTGGAAATGAACACCTGTTACAATTTGCCGCTTCAGAACAAGAGAGCACGATCATCCTCTATCGAAAAAGAACATTTACATGTCCCTGCAAGAAACGAGAGGTCAGTTAGTCGAAGCTGTCTAGTTGTCATGTGAATGACAAGATCGGATTAATAATTGATTATTTTAATAATATGGCATATTAATTAGTACTGGTACTTCTGTTGACTTATCCCAGTGCCTCTGTAACCGCTTGCAGCTTAACATTGGCAAAGTATATGTCGCATACATCGTTGTGGTTTTCAGAAAGGGTGCATGCAAAGTGTGAGCTGTTTTCATAATACAATGCGAGGGAAGCACAGCTCCATGTTCCTAACATGTTTTTATATTTTATCTAATAGACATGTCAGTTAGCACTAATAGAAATTGTTGTTCAGCTCGGTTCTGCCTGTTTCGGCGTGAGAAACAAGTATTGGCAATGTTTCAAATGCAGACGACGAGAGGCTTTTGTTTGACTTCATCTTGCGTTAGCTTAAATAATTTCCTCTTAAAATCGTGAAACTTGGGATGCGCTGGATCCGTTGCTAGGGATACAACATCAGAGTTTGGAAAAAGTTTCCGGGAGCCGCCAGAAAGTTAACGTCCTGATCAAATCAATGTTATTGCGAGAAATATTATCTAGTATTTAATAATGACTGCATGATTTTCGCGCTCTATTGTTCGTGCTCTATTGTTCGTGCTCTGTTAATATCCACAATTCTGTGTCATGAATGCGGATTGTACAGGGTTTGTAGCAACTGTCATTGTTCCGGTTCCCACAGCACTTGTTGCCACTGGCTTGCAACCCTAAAATGTGAACTTTTAGTTTGTATTAAGCGTGCAAAGATTTCCTTGGAGTAGCTCCAAATAAGAGAATTAAGAGGTTAGCTCTGAAGATTTTTTAAACGACACTCTGCCAGTTTTACGAGTCTCGGTCAGCCAAAGTCTCTAAATCAGCTAGTAATAAAGCCCCGTCTCGTAATGCTTAACTTATAATATATATTTAATCAATAATAGCAGTAATACATTTGATATAGCACCACCTACATGTGCGAACTCGGAGCTTTATATTAGAGATCAAAGACCATTATTTGGCCATAATTATATTTAAAATTATACTTAATTATATTTAAACGCTGTTTGATGATGTGGGCTTTTTCAAAATACTGGTGTTATTACAAATTGCAACTCAAGGGTAGTTTCTAACCATTTGGCAATCTGCGACTGGCAGTGAAACCGATGAAAAAGGTGAAAGTGGCAAGTAAGTATATCACTACTTTTGTTTGCGTCATTCTGCCATTCGATAGTCTCCCTACCGAAACCTACCGATGCAAACGAACCATTTAGCTACACTGCCTACCACGTAAAAATGAAAATACTTTCCTCTTATTGGCTACGGCAAAAGTTTCCAAAAATACAGATTTCGTCTTACGCCCGAGGCTGGGCTTATCAACACCTGACTCGAAGACATTCTAAAAGAAGCAAAATAAGTTGAAAATGCAATTTCTTTCTGCACTTGGATGATCTTTACGGTTCTTCTTTCTTTTGAATTTAAATCCTTATACTATGCCTTCTTCTTAAGGACTTTTTCACAAAATATTTGGTATTGCTTTCTAATTAGCATCTGCAGATTGTCTCGAAAGAGATTCAGTTCAACGACAGCGTTATAGGGATTTAAATGAGCTTTATTTGCAAGCTCAAAATGTCGCTGCGGGTCTAGTGCTTAGTTCTATCTCCACATTCCTCGCAAGGTCTTAACAAGCTTGTGGATGAATTACGTGCCGGCTCTTAGGCTGCCTTCGTACACTGTGTGGAGCGACCAAAATTAGAACCCAAATAACCTTTATAAAATAACCTATTTATACTATATTATTTTATTATATATATCTATTTGGGTAATTAGGAGCCCGAACAAGGACTCTGGTACACTGACTGGTGTAGTAGGGCTGCGCTGCCATCTTAACGGCAGGACTACCTCACACACCACGCTAAGCATACTTTCGGAGGAAACACGTCTCCGCACTTAGACTACCTAGGCCTCTAGTGGGGAACGACCCAAATAGACGGAGGAGCCCAAACCACCGAAACGTCTCACACACCAAACCGATCTAATTCTAGCTAGCATCGGCAAATCTTTATGCCCAGACAACTCCTGCTGACAGAAACAAAAGCGAAAACCAAAACAAATATCTCGGACGCGATAGAACAGTGTTTGGTGGCGTCTGACGAATCCTCCTAGCTCTGTCTTGTCCTGTCTTGTCAATTGCCGGCGAACCTCCCGCCCTCCTCGCACGATTATAGTGAAACTAGTCCGGCAGCTACCGGCAACAACGTCAAAACGAAAGCAGAGAGAGAGAGAGAGAGAGAGAGAGAGAGAGACAGATAGCAGGAGCCAAATAAAACCCGCTGAGCGAGCTTCGCTTGACTCTTTAATAATTAGCTGAGACAATGGACAAGAACTTAACGGTATTGGGCGACCCATTACGGAAAGGAAGTAATACCGTCGCTCGGTAACTGGATCGGCCACCAAATCCAGCTCAAATGCCGTAAAGATTCTAGGCGATTCTTTCCGGACAAAATTTTGGCCGAGGTTGACACGTCAACATCACACATCACACAACATCAAGCAGCCAATCGCGCGAGTAGCAGACAAATTATAAACTCGCCATCGCCACCGCTGGTTCCAGAGCTTCCTGCCTCGCTCTTAAGCTCTTGCTCTCTAAACTGGCACTTCTCTCTGTCTCACCAGGACAGAGGAGTTTTTGCCCGCCGAGAAGTTCTCATCTGTGCTATAATCGGGCGAACGCCAGCTTGGCGCCACAGAATCGGAGAAATGAAAAGAGTTGAAAATAAATGTAGGTTAACCTCTAAACTTAAAAGCCTAGAGCCTATGTTAGTTGTCTAGGTAGTCGGTAATAGGTTTTTCTATCCCAAAATAATCACCTTTGGCCGTGCTTTTTTGTCGTGGGCACGTTTTCCCTGGGCTGTTATGTCGGGGCTGTTTTGTCGGAGCTATTCTCTCGGAGATGTTTTGTCAGGGGCTATTTCTTAGCGTCGCTTAATCTCACAACTTTAGTAACACCTTTCATTGTATGACTCGTCTACTTATTGAAGATTATGTCCACTCTGTAGCTGCACTGACTCTTAACTTGTTGCTGGTTTTTTATTATCGCAAACACATTTATTCATGCTGATTTGTTGCTTCACCCAGAGTTAGTATTCACACGAAAGAGTTTTTCCATTTTAAACTTCTCATACACACCGCTAAGTTATTTCAGTTTCATTGACCACCCTGCTTTTACCTAGCGAGTGGAATTACCACAAGCTGCAACTGTAGACGAATATTAGACCGTCAAATGTTCTACAGAGAGGCAAGTTATGGCGAAGGCTGGAAATATGCAAGCACTGATTGGGCTGCTATGGGCAGCTAAGCATACAGGTCGTGACCATACAGTCGGTTCGATTATTCGCGACTCGCGAGATACGAATAGCAGCCAGTCACTATTCTGGACTTGAGTACGCGAGTAAACTCGAGGCATTCTGCTTCCTACGACTTGAAGAGTGAATCTCTAAAATGAGGATTGCGATTCATACGCTCGACAGTTTTTTATTGCATTATCCTATCTTTGATCGCATCTCTGAGAGCAAGAGAATTTGATTTGCGTGCATAGTTTGTACACACCGTCTACCGTTTCATCGATTAATCAAACCATATTGCCTCTGTTGTGGAAAATTCGTGCAAACGGACAGAGGACACCTAAGCATTTGCCCCCAGCAGGTAGCCATGTTCACTGGAAACCTGTAAGCTAATGGCTTAGTGCTTAACGGAGGTGTGACGGACCATTTAGCACGTTGTTTGACGATTGGATCACAGGTTAACGAAACGTTGCTAGATGTAGCATTAGCTATGCTTACGCTAGATAACCGTAGTTGTAGGGTTTTGCACCGGCTGCAGGCGCCTGGTTGCACAGGCCAGTAGACTAGACAGTAGTGAGTTACAGAAGTCATTACTAAATGTCGCAAATGCATGGACAAACTTAGGTGTGGCATCCGTGCATAAGCAAGCCCATATTTTAGCAGTGCTCTGTAGCTGAAAGTGGGCAGACTTGACTGCGAAGCAAAAGTGGTTGTTATGGGAATGGTCACTTAAAAACAGGACACTTACATTTGTATGCCGATGCCATTGCAGATAGGCTGGGTGAGACGATTTGAAGCATTAGGTCTTTTAAGTTATAAAACATGCTCAATTTACCTGGAACTAGTAGATTAGTCTAATCTTCGTTTAATTTTGGAATTTTTCCCTGCCATCCATGTCTGCATGCCATCAGTACATGCATGATGCACGGGATGATATTAGTAAATGCACATCGATGTTCTGGAGTCTTGAGCGGCTCAGAATCTGGTAAATATCATCTGTAATTTCGTGCACGAGAATAAAGTGAACACCTACGGCTGTGTCTCGTAATCGGGTAACTATCATTGACGTTGTGCTCGGTAATCTATTTACTAGTGGTGGCAATGTTCTTAGTAACCAGATGATGATCTCTGACTTCTGTGCGATATAATACGATGAGTATATGCGACTTTGTTCGTTGAAATTAGGTGCTCATCTACGGCTGACCCGTGGCTGTTACTCAAGCCAACATTTAGCATATATTTGCAGTCAAATTGACTTAATCCTCACAGCAAGGAAGATGGACTGTCTGCACAGCCACTTTAAACAGCTTGTACATCTATTTTAGAGTGGAAGTCTTCGCCCTGCTTTAGGCTATATCGTACGAACGCAAAACATGTCAACGCTAATAAGGCCAATTGAACAATTAATTAACTAATTATTATTAAACTGATTAAGCCATGTTTATTTTCCCGCACATGATCAGTGCCAATAGAGAAACGTAGAGTCACTAGATTATTTTAGAGAAATTAAATATGCTTTGTACTAGTCACTAATCACAATTTCATTTGCTTCCTGTGCTTGACGAGCTGTCCTTGAACCTGCATTATTTTTTACTGCGTTAAATAAAAACTCTCTGCTGCTACAAACGAATAGTAGTTTTAGCTGATTCTACGGCCTCATTTCATAGTTGCAGAAGATCGTTGGCGGCTAGCATCGCTGCTTGCATTCGGCAATAATGAATCGCCCACTGCAGGATTCAAACCCACAACCTCGGTTGGGAAGCGCTTTACTTCTTAGGCTATCATGGCCCAGCCAGTAATTTGCATGAATCGTAGAAAACTCTATCCGTCTGTATTAACCTGCTCGTAATCTACAGGGCTTTACCGGGATATATGCGGTTATATGTATGCAGGTTCACACACAAACACAAACTGCAGGCTCGCACCCAAACACCCTCGCATGGACACTTGCACTCACCTTATCTTTTCTTATACGTATCACTTGCAAGCTATTGGGAACTGGAAAAAAAATAAAATTGATCATTTGTTTTCTGATCGTAATTGCTTGCTCGAAACTTCCGTTGCGAAGCATGTGCAGCAACGGCTGATCATGCATAGGAACAGCATTAGGCAGCACTGTGCGTTCGGATAACCCGCTTAGTGGCTAAGCACAACACGATTGCAAATTCATTCCAATAGGAACCCGACTCATTGAAAAAGGAAACAAATCTTAATTAAAGGATGAATTCGATGAATAATTAAATTAAATTAAATTATTTTAAAGATGAATTAAAAAATTAATCGCCCTACACACTCTCAGCCCATGTACAGCTGCTCAGCCGTAGCACCAAGGCTCCGCCAAAAGCATGTAAGAATAGAGCATCATTAGAATGTAAGAATTGATTTGTAAGAATGCCTATAATAATAGAGTATCGTTAAAGCACTGCCTGACAGCAACTTTGCACGTGCGCCAGCAAGGCATTGAAGGATAGTTCGCCAACTAGCAAACGACTAAGTCACTTCAGCGGATCGGGCTCAGGACGGCGGGTGGGCGGTCATAATACTAATATTTATGAGCCCGGGTCCCCTTGGTCAGCTTAGTGACTCGATGGGAAATTGCATAATTAAAAAAAAAAATTATTACGTGCTGTAAAAATTAAAAACATAAAATAAAATCAGAAATAAATAGGAATGATAATATATTAAATATCAAAAATATGAAAGCTGCATGCTGTAAGCAAGGGCTGCATGCTTGCGAGAAATAGCCACTTCAGAGAAAAGTGACACAGAAGCCACCCGACTGAAGACACGGCAAAGTGCACCACGGCAAAGTACGAATTTTAGGGGACATTGTAATAGAGCCCACGGGGAGAATATGTCAATAGCAAATACCTAGTGGCTTTTATGTAAGAAAAGAATAAGAAGATTGGAAACGTTCGCCCCGCCTGGCAGAACTATTACAATGGCTCCCTTGTTTGTTCCCTTTATTCGGGTCTTTGTTCTCAAGTGTCTGCAAGCGGTCAGCACACGGTTAGCACCCTGTCAGCACACGCAATGGCTGTACGTGCACAAGCATTGGCCGCCGAAGCGTTTCCTCTGCAAGTCATAGTCTGCCGAACTTACTTTCACAATTCTTCCTCAAAGATAAATGATGTCCTGCTGCCGGCTATGGTGCATTCCTCCCGAGCTGCTACGTCCATGCTAATCACTGCCTCGACTGCTCCCAGACTCAGCTTTGCGTCTCACGTTCTCTAGGTTGCGTGAGATGAAGTCTGTTGGCTACGGAATGCCTACCGAAACTCATTTAGGTATTAAGTAGGCTATACAAATATTTCTAGCTTAACTACCACGTAGTGCTTATGGATTTTCTGACGAACATATATTCTTACATTTGAAATTTGGTCGTCGATGATGACAGTTGAGACGTTTGCCAACGTTGTGATCGTTATGACGACTGTCGTCGGGGACGACCTTTGGCACAGGGAAGATATCCAGGCTGCTTACATATGCCAACCAAACTACGTCAAGGAAAACCGCTAGGCACTAAAGACTAAACCGTAAGGGTTTGCACAGCTCTCAAATTTAAGTGCATTTCATTTAAGTTCATTTTAGTTCAAGGAAGGACTTCGCCTTCTCAAGGTAGTCATGAGTACCAACTGTTTCTATGGAATGAGCTTCGAGAGAAAGCGTGTGGTTAAAAGCAAACATCGAAGGCTGCAGTGGCCGCATGAGAAACACTGTTTCACTTTATTCAAGTTAGATAGACGCAAAAAAATGTGCAGGCTATGATATGGGTTATTGATAGCACTGACATGGGTACACGCAAATGGCTATGGTTTAGGACGATAGCTTCAGCGAATACACCCAATGGCATCGTCTGAATTAGAAGCACTGCCTAGATTGCTGCACATATGGCTAAGTGAATGCAGGCGACGGAATAGCATCTTGCAAAGAACTGCCTTCGCTCGGAGCTTGAGAGTCGAGCCAACTTTAAGTGAAAAGTAGCTAGAGTCCCGTGCTAGACTCTGTCCTCCCTATTGGCGAAGCCTGGTGTGGCCCACATTTCATATTTAGGCACTTCACGTGACATTGCAAAGCTCAGCAGCAGTTAAGCGATCTTGTAGGAGGCGTCCTCGTTGGCTCACACGAATGCCTGGTGGATAGTCAGTCATATCATTTCCACTGAGTTCCGTAGACGGTCATCTCGGCCAAGTATAAGTAGTTTTTATTTGGTTCTGCCAAAATAACCTGTAAGCTCACATATCTTCCAATCGTATACTCTGGGCACGTGAAGTTGAGGCTGTCGATTTTTCCCATCTGTCCGGTGAAGTGGGCGCACAGCGAGCCGTCAAAGAAACCGGAAGCAGGCGTCCAGGTCCAGCCGACCCTCAAATCGTAGTCGTGCGCCCCGGCAGCTAAACGGAGAGGCGGCAATTGGCGCGTCTCGCGAAATGCAGAGGGAAGATACGATGGACGACGTGCAAGAGCTCTCGCTTGTGCTTCCAGTGAGCACCTCCTCCGCTGCAGAGCTCCTGCTCATGGAGGGGCACCCTGAGCCATCACTGGTGCCGGAGCTCTGGCTGACGGCTTGTGATGCGGCAGAGAGAGCAAACGGAAAGAGGAGAATCAGCCTTCCCGAGGCCTTGGCGGGTCGAGTTGAGAGCAAGTGGCGTTCAGTGCGAGCACGTAATTTGCATAGAGGCCGTTAAATATAATATATCACGAATATTTATATAAATATAGTATTCTCTGTTTTTTCCAGCCCAGCTCAAAAGATTTGCTAGAGTTTTGTTAGTGAACTTAGTTGTTAGTGAATTCAGTATTGATTGAGCAACAGCTGCAATGTTTCGCAGTCATAAGTGGTTCATGCCAGTCAAAACAAATCAGCAGTAACTAAACTAGACTTGGTTTCAATTATTCATGCCTGGTGCCATCGGGATTCATCGGGCCACTATCCTTACGTAGGTCGGTGCTCGATGCACGCTTTGACTCGTCACTGAGATCTCTTGTATATCACGTTTCGGCTGGTACCAGACGAGCCAGACGACGTGACGGTCACGTGTCTCTGATGAGCAACTTCAGTACCTAAGGGTTTGCAATCCATGGCAGCTGATTCATCGTGATGTCGCAAAATAATGCGACTCACCTTTGCACAGCGAGCTGAGCCGACCTAAAGCAGCTATGCAATTATGGCGACCGGATGGAGACTTTTAGTTAGCTGAAGCTGTTTGATAAGCACAGAATTCGCCGGGCGTTTCATGATCTAAAGGACTCGGTATTTGGCATTCTATAGTTGTGTCTAGAGTTGTCTCCTCACAGTCTCCCAGAGTCTATCGATCACCAGCATTCAAGCTCGTAATGATCGCAGGGGATATCTGCATTACGTCTACTGCAGCAACCGTCATTACGTTGAGGATTTGGTGCATTTCATACTGGCCGTCTCGAGCTCTGCCCTCCTGTTGCTGCTTGTAGCTGCATCACACAGAGGCTGCTCGCGATTGGCTACTAAGTCGTGTCAGTGACCCCTAGGGTGGCACCTAGTGGCCGAAATTTACCTCAAGGTCGAGGTCGTAGGCTAAGATGGGAATGTCATTGTGTGTTTGTGCATTAATAGCAACGAAGAATGAAAGGGCCTTGGCTTGAATGAGCTGAATGCAGGGGCCTTTAATTTGCCAGTGGCTTTCACTTCGAGGAAGAGTGACTTCATCCGAAGGCCGCCTTCCGGGTAAGAGTTCCTTTCGACGCTCGAAGTACCGTAGATCGGTATAGCCTTAAACCATGAGCAGAAACGAAGTACTCTTGGTTATCTGAGCCAACATTAGTAAAAGGCGCGATGGCCATGAGTCCGGTAAGTCGTTGCAGCTGTGACCTTGGCAGCTACAAAGTATGGAAGCTCTACGAAGCCCCTGAAATCTGATTTGCATAAGTTGTAGGACCATCTCTCAGGCTCCAAACGCCATTTTCCGAAAACAAGTGGGTGAATTTTGCGTCATTTTAGCCATCTCAGGTCGCTAATGCCGTATAGCTAGCTTTTGAGTTTATAACGAGACTTTTATTTCAAGTATCTCAAACGTGCAGTCTGGGAATATTGGAAGCGAGGTCGTGGTCGTAAATCCCCCACACCGAAAGATCGATCAGAATTACTTGTTATAGCCAATCCTGACTGATTCGAATAATGCTAGTCCAGACTTTCCCTTGCTACAATCAGGTTTTTAATCAATGCAGCTTCTTGTTCTGCGATTTAATGTATGTAGAAATCCCCGTTATACAATTGTAAAAAAGAGAGAAGATGCTTAGTCTAAGCAGAAAAAGGAAACTGATTATGCCTTCGAGCAGTAGTGAAAGTCTTGATAGCCAAGGCCGCTTGGCACTCTAAACCCGGTAGCCGAAATGTGGCCACAGCATTCCTGTGAACGAGGCAACGTGTCCAGTTGCTTTAAAGCCTTGGTAGACGACTATTTGTTTTATTTGGATCTGGTGGCGTTCCTAGACTCAAGTTCACTCGTCCTTTTAAAACCACATGTCAAGCTCCTACTTCCATTTGAAACTAGTCGTACAGACCCAAGTAGGCTGTGAATAATCACTGCTCACCAGTAAGTTGCAGAATGCACCTACTAGTTGCCTAAGGCGAATAACAAGATGCAGCTACTAAAGCAATGCTTGCGCTTCGCGGAGAATAGGCCCCCGCCTGCATCCACCATGAAACAAGGATGCAGTGGTTTACCCACAGTGGTGCTGTTATCTCTCTGCCCCGATGAGCCCATGCTTTGAGCAAGAGAAGCTGGTCCCACTGGGTCCCTACAGCGGCCATTGCGTCCACAGCATCCAGCAGCATCCTGGTCTCGTTTCTGCCCCAGTCTGAATATCCTCGACAGGATCAATGATATTTGGACTGGAGCAGTATCAAGCACTCATTCTGAGCTTAAAGAACAACCGAGCTGCAGCAGTGTCAGCACGTGCCAAGGCGATCACCGACCGTTTTTTTTGTCGTTTACAGCTGTCACAGTGATCGTTGACACAGTGTAGTTTCCTTCCAGATCGACTGCGATCCATTGGTAGGGAGCATCCTGTGTGAGAGCAAAAGTGGTAATGTTGCCGTCAAACGCATTTGCAGGTCCACAGCAAGACGAAGGTTTGTCTGGAGATGACGTCGACTGGGTGGCCGGCTTACCTAAACAGAACGGAGGCAAAATATGACACGTTGCGACACCACGTTTGGATGTAACTAGTCACGTGACTAAATCCGAGGGGAACCCGAATTCATCAATGAATGTGAGCTTCATGTAAATTCAACACGGATCAAGCATTCTTGTGGTTGTTAGCAAAATGTTTATAGCTCTGGAGTAGAATTAACCCAAGCATACAATCGTGTAAGATTTGACAGATCTGACTGGTGGCTATTACTTACGTAAGGACACGACTCCTGGCGATCCGGAGCCTGCAGAGAAAGTAATGGAAGCACAAGTGCTTATGAGTCAGGCCAAACGCACGTTGAATCCAAGCTAAAAACGCATGCTCCGTTGCAGCTGCGATTTCCGCCGCTGCTTTCGAGTAGAGCGACGTCAGGACGTCAGGTGTCGATCGACTGGCCACATTCACAAAATATATAAATCGCTTTTAAATATCTTTCTCGTGTAAAAATCAAGTACGCTATCACCAATAAGTTGATTCTCGTGAGGACAAAGCGAGCACGTTTCTTTAGAATTCAAGATAAAGAAAAAATAAAATCTAAATTATCTATCCACAATTAATTATCAACCGGATTTTTATAACCTGCAGGACTCGAGCTTTGACTGTCAGCCGTCAAAATCGTTAATATTGAAATAAATCAATTGTGACGAAACGAAATTTAAAAGATTAATGTACGTAACTATGATATGTAGTAACACATTTGTTTTCTGATTACAAAAACTAAAAACAAAATTACAAAAACATTGTCAGTTCCTATAACCGGGGTTTCGTAATAGAGGTGTTTCTGCAAGGTTCGGTGCTCCTAACGAGCCAAGCGTTTCAGTGTTTTTTTTTACAGCTTGGAAAGCTGATTCTTGGCCACACAATAGCCAACATCAAGAGCGACTTCTCACTGTCAGCAATAAAACCTACGACAAGGAGCCAGGAGAACCCTAGGCGGTCGTCATTCCCGCAGCTATTACTTTACCCTCAGAGACCTGGCTTTGTAAGTGTGGGCGTGCCGGCATTTAAATTGCTACCATCGGCTCATCTTTGCAGGGCCGGAAATTTTCCGCTTGCATCCGCTTCCGCCACTGCACTCTTTGCTGCACAGCAAGCTTTTTTCTTAAGTAACCTTGATTGGAGCCTCTGGTGGTGGCTTCCATGGCAGAGACGTTTGTGATCAGCTGATTAGTTCCTAGTGATAAAGTAATCGTGGTGGTCTGCTGAGTCGTGGTTGGTAAATTCGTGGTCGGCAGAATCGTTTTCGACTGAGTTGTGGTTGGCTGAGTCGTTGTCGGTTGATTCGTGGTCGGTTGAGTCGTGGCCAGCTGAGTCGTGGCCAGCGGAGTCGTGGTCGGCTGATTAGTGGTGGGCTGAGTCGTGGCCAGCGGACTCGTGGTCAGCTGAATCGTGGCCAGCGGACTCGTGGTCGGCTGAATCGTGGCCAATGGAGTTGTGGTCGGCTGATTTGTAGTCGGCTGAGTCGAGGTCGGCAGAGTCGTGGTCCATGGAGTCGTGGTCCGTGGAGTCGTGGTCGGCAGAGTCGTGGTCCGTTGAGTCGTGGTCGGCTGATCAGTGGTCGGCTCAGTCGATGTCGGCTCAATCGTAGTTGGTGGAGTCGTGGTCGGCAGAGTCGTGGTCGGCTGAGTCGGGGTCGGCTGAGTCGTGGGTGGTTGAGTCGTGGTCGGCTGAGTCGTGGTCGGCTGTGTCGTGGTCGGCTGTGTCGTGGTCGGCTGAGTCGTGGCCAGCAGAGTCGTGGTCGGCTGATTTGTGGTCAGCTGAGTCGGGGTCGGCTGAGTCGTGGTTGGTTGAGTCGTGGTCGGCCGAGTCGTGGTCGGATGAGTCATGGCCAGCCGAGACGTACCTGGATAATGATATCAAACTCAGGCACATCATAAGATTAGACAATTGCTTACCCTCCATCCCCCACAGCCCAGCATTGGTGATTAGCAACTTTGCTAGTTCATTTGCTGGCAACATGGTTGTAGCATTTAACTAAGATTTTCCACTGATTATTACCTCTCATTCCTTTATGGTAGCATTAACTGTATGCAAATGTTTGTTTACCTTTAATCCCGAATTGTCATCTAAACGGAATCGAGAATGGCCATTATTTCCAAGACATGTATGTACAGCAGAAATGTGATGCATCTGAAATTTAGTAAACTTTCAGCATATTGCATACATATACTTTTTTATAGTCGCAATTTTAGTGTGAGGTCAAAAGAGTTAAACTTGAGAGGTAAATGTATTTCGCATCTGTGATGATCTTTGTAATTATGCTGCCCTCACGCTTTATGAAATCTTTAGGGTGATCATAACAATATTTGTAATTGCTCAGGGCAATTTTAGGAGCAAAAAAAACAAGCATACAAATACTTAATTGATACTTTTGGAAATTATAACATTTAGCTGATTGAGTTGATTCATTTAAGAAATTTTCTCAAGTTTCTATCTACCAACAAGGCAGCTAAATAGGTCATATTGGTACAATGTAAACATGACAATGAAACTGGCTTCTATCTTGACGTTGACAGAATAGGCCATTTCCAGGGTAAACAAATATCAAATTCAAGCAATTGAACAGCATCATTCACTTCAGTAGTCGTGAATTAATCCCAGCACTCTTCTTATGTTGAATCCAGAGCAACATAATACCTCTTACAAAGTGGAAAGAGGCTTTGAGATCACGCTCGTGACTAGTGGGCGTATACAGCATGTTGAGCCCTTTCTTTTTTATTAAAACTTCGTAAAATGAATTTCCAGGGCGCCCTTCGTGTGTCAATGGGATAAAAAATACAACGTCCAGATATTTTCGCACTAGACGTAGATACTGACGTACTCTAGTTGCTCACATGAATAATAGGTTGAGTCATTTTGTAAGTGATTGCTCAAATCTAAATATGACTGCCGATGTAAAAAACATATGTATGTTGTGGAATTGAATGAGGCACGTCTCACTGCCAGGTGTCAATATAGATAGCTCAGGGGTTTGCATATCATTAGAGAGTAATCAAATCAATAATTTTAATGTCCGTTCATCCATTCATGCACCACTAGTTAACGACACTCAGAAAATCTCACAACGGCCACGGATAGATTTGTACTACTGCTTGTATTAAGGTTAGGAGGTTTTGACGTCCTCCAAGTAAGTTCTCTAATGTCTAAAAGAGAATGAAGAAATTTGACACTCACCTGCAGGTACTAGAAGTAAGTAACCGAGTAAGCATCGCTTACAAAGCTCGTTTGTAATTTAATATACACCCTTCGACTTAAAATCACTACTTTCAATTACAAGGTATACACGTCTATATAAGGGATGCCGCATTTTACTGCATGTTTTTTAGCTGACTGACGTCAAAAGAATAATTTAAACCCAGTAATCACGGGATTCCTAAAAATCGACCGCTGGCAATTGATCTAATAGCTTTAACAAAGTATAGCTGTTTATATATATATATATATATATATACATATATATATATATATATATATTAAAATTATAAATATAACTGTTAACAAGTGGCTACAGATGGAATAAATATTAAAATATTAGATTGAATTTAGTTAATTATGATGGAGGCACATGCTTATCATTGCGACAACAAGGTTACTATGTACAGGCACAGTCTGTCAGAAACAGGGTTGCAATATTCTTTCTACTTCGTCGCCTAGAGGGGGCATCTGTTTTGGCAACGTCTTACTTTCAAAAGATCTGAGCCCAAATGGCTTATGAACGACCTTGCCCTACATGTAACCAGTGGCTATGAAGCCTTGTAAATTTGAAATTTTTAAATTTTACACGTGCAGTAAAATGAAGAAAGGATAGGTTTATTAGGGAGATACATTGTCGAATCCAAAAAAAGATCCTTAATACAAGAATTATGGCGTGGACGGGAAGTAACTGTAAAGTTATAGAAGAGCTGATACCAATATATAGATATATATATATATATATATATATATATATATATATATATATATATATATATATGTATATATATATATATATATATATATATATATATATATATATATATATATATATATATATATTTCAATGTAAACACACTAGGGAATGCGTCGATAAACGAGACTGGCTGAGCGAATGCAACCCAGCAGCAAAATGGTTTGGTGAATTATGTCTTAGATGTGGTGGCTATTTGACATATGTATGATCTTACATTGTGTACAATTCTTAAACCTGATCACTCATTGTATTTGAAATAATTATACCTTTCGTCGATCATAAAACTAAGAAGGCCATTTCTAACGGACCTGGAGCAGCAATTGCTCACTCTCTTAGCATGCGACAGATTAAACTGACAGCTTCTGCAAAACGGTGTTGAAAATAGCACTGCAGTCAGTAGCGAACGCACAAGCTGATCCTAACACTGAGCAAAGATTTTAAAGTAGGGTTAAGACTCGCAATATTTTTATGCAGTGAGCAAAACCTGCTAGTGATGAAATACTGTGGAGCATGTCTTATTATCACGCCCTTGAGTAAGCCAAAATTACAATGACTTTCCTAAATAATACTCTTCTTCAAAATGACTTTGAGCTGATTAAGTAAATACTCAGAATTTTACTGAGGATTCTACCTACGTCATAGCAAGCAGACCACTTTTTCAAAGCGACTAGCTGTGAACCTAATGTGACAGTGTATGAGCACTATGCAGTTTTACTGCTTAGCTATACATATATTTACAACGATAAGATAAACACACACTTTTCTTGTACAGTACTCATTATTGGAACCAACGAGCCCACATTCATCTCTGACTGGTTGCTAATACATATCTCCTTTCGATTACAATGCGATTTCACTACAATATATTTGCCAGGCGTGCTGGTGCTAATCAATAAAATTGTGCGACTTCAAACGAATTAATTGGCAATAAACGAGAGCACAGAAACGTAACCAGGATGTGTATAATAGAAATATTAAGGAAAGTGAACAGCCCCCGATTTCTGTACTCGTGGAATAATCCCAACGGCTTCCACCTTACGTGGAAAATAAAGTAAAGGATTACTTGGTACGGAGCAACAACAAGCTGCAGCACCTGCAGGTCAAAAAGTAAAGCACGTGACTACCGGCCATCTTCGGATCAGCAATTTTAACCTGTTCTACGTGTGTGCTTCTGTGCGTCACGAAGCAAACGTTCAAGACACCCGTTCTCACGTTTAAGACACCCTTTCTTCTTCTTCTTCAAGACACCTTTATTCTTACACACTTTGCGAAACAGATATACAACATCTAGACGCTCTCGTACTGGCCATGGATAATATATTCGCACCGCTGCTGGTATTCAGAACAGGAGACGGTTTCGTTCTCAAAGCTTGTGCTAAATAAAGGGTCTAAAAAAAAAGATGATGCCATCAAAGAAATCTCCTGCAGGCACTTGACGTAAAATAATGAGTTAGCGTTGCCGATATTGCTTCAATTTTGTTTGATAGCTACAATTTCAATCGCATAATACTTTTTCCAACGGTAGGTCCAAAAATTACTGTACAGAGTGCCACATTTAACTGTTATTTATACTCTCATTGTCTTTCTCTGAAGTCGTCGGTATTACTCCACGGCCGGTTGGTTACCACGGATAATGGCATTAGGGAAAATCGGCCAATTGACAGGTTAAGTAGTAAGATTAAAATCCCAGTGGCTACAGATACAGTGCATCTTGAAATTATATGTTCCTATAAAGTAATCACGGATGCAAATAATTGTCGGCAAGAGTTTAAGTATCATAAGGCACGCATTATCCGTTTTTCTACTTAGCATTCTGGATGCGGCATTCATTCGAGCCGCTTCATACGCTGTTAGGATCAGGAGCCACAAGTCCTTTGGAAGGAATGGCCGCGCCCTTTATATAACCAATATATAGATTACAATATAGAAATAATAATAGAAATAGTAATAGAAAGCGTTTTCGCTTCGAAATGCAAAAAAAAGCTCTATACCTGCGGTCCTAAAATGAAAAATACAATTATATTCACGCAATTAATCGTCTACTTTAAACTCACGGATGTAATATCTCCCAAAAGGAAAGTCATTGGAGAGATTATCGTAGAGCTGAGACTAAAATAGGACTAAGACTTTGATGCATCCGTAAAAGAGCCTGGCAGCTGAAATACAACCCAAGAGTAAAACCTCGTGGTCTTATGTCTTTGAGAGGGTGGCTACAAGTCACGAAGTAAGATATTACATTGTTTAAGATTTCTGTGTTCCGGATCATGCACTATATAGAAACTATTTAAATGCTCCTAAATTATCACACTGAGAATAGTATGCTATTTCTAACGGATTTAAAACAGCAATAAATCACGGTATGAGCACAGGACAGTGAGAGAGGTTGCAACACATTCCCCCTCTTTGGACGTTTCCCCCCGGAAATCTCCCCCCCCCGATAGACCCTGCAACATTACCCTCGGAAATTTCCCCGGGGTCAGACCTATCCCCTATATGTTGATGAATGTAAAACCAAGAATACATTTAGATTCAGGCGTCCCTTGTTTACTGCGGTTAATCGGTTGCAGACTCTGCCGTGATAGGTGGATTTCCGCAAAGTATATTTCTTCGTTTATAAATCAAATACTCTCGTAGCTAAAGCATAGGATACCTGTTCGCAGCCCCAACGTTATTAAATCCCTCTGGACATGAAATTACACCATTTTAGTCACCGGTACACCCGTATTACCCCATATAATAGATAAAGTAAGGGATAATGAGACGTATTAGACGTTAGAATTATCATATTATCGTTAGCGTGCATTAAATTACACACATGCAGTTTTTACATACTGCCAGTAACAATTGAAAATGGTGCAGTTTGGTAAATGATGATGAAGATCTGTACTGCAGGGCAAAGAAGAGTGATCTTACTGCTCTCAATGAGGCTGCCCTTGACTTTGAAGGATTTATGAAGGTGCTCAAATAAATAGATCAAAAGCCCATGCGTACAGTAATTTTAATTTAATTTGTGATGCAGGGGTGTGTAATTGACTCTGACAGCCGAGTGCACGCTGACTCATTTTCCCCATCTTGATCAACGTTTTGATTAAGATACTTAAAAACCGCGATAGAGTGAACCAGCGAGAGTCAACGTGTGAAGTGGCAAGAGACGACTGTATACATAATAGATTGAGTTAAATTCACACTCTTTTGAAATTAAACAACTCAGTATAAGCGGTGAGTCGATAGCACGACCGACGGAGGCGGAACGGCCAGAGCGGCGTCGGCGGCGTCAACGGCGACGGCGGCGACGGCGGCGACGATGGCGGCGCTCGACGGGCGACGCCATCGTCGGCAGCGATAGTGGCGACGATGGCTGCGCTCGACGCGCGACGCCCGGTGAAGCGACGACTGCGGCGGCGTTTAGATTCAGACGGGCGGAAGCCGGTTGTGCCGATGTCGGGAGGGGTGGTGGCGGCAGCGGCAGCAACCTAGGATACTGCTATGAGCTAGCGTCTGCCGCCGAGAGCGCCTGCTGCTGGTCGTCAGGGGCAAAGGTTTGACCATGCACTTGGCGCTCTGCCAAAAAGCAGGCCAGAAGCGACCGCATTTTGTATTATATAATGTTGGAATATGTTAAACATTGTATAGTCAATATGGTTTTTACAAGGAACTTAAACAAGATAATTTATGTAAACACATTTCCACACGGGAGGGGTGAAAATGCCCTACCCCCAGGGAAAATGTCCTAACCCTAGAGGTTACGGACTGGGGGATAAATGTCCGGGTACAAATGTCCGGGGTAAATGTCCGAGGGAAATTTCTGCGGGCGGGTGGGGGTTTAATATTCGTTACCCGCGAGAGTGTCGCAAAGGGCATTGAAGATCGTGCTCAAGTCAGTTACGAAAACACCAGCTGATACCGATACATTCTAAGATATACAAGCTAATATACCAGATATATATATATATATATATATATATATATATATATATATATATATATATATATATATATATATATATATATATATATATATGAAAAACAGCTTATATCCAAACAAGGAGCAAGGACTCTCGGCTTCTAAAAGATTCTCAGAAGATTTGTAACTAGAGTACAAAACCCACAAGAAAAAAAACATGACGTTGCCAAAGATTATCGATCATTCCACAAGCACTTGGCTGTTGCTCACCCAGTAACAGTATCAATCCATTTCGTCTGCTGTCATTGCCGAGGAAAAGGAGCGGTAAGGGTTGTTGCCCAGCTCTCGGAGGCAAGGAGGGGCGAATGCACTCCTGCCTGTCTGATAGCTCCACCACTGTGCTAATCTAACCGATGGTACTTCTCCTATATTGAAAGCAGCATCAAAGTCAAAGCGTGCTGGAGCAATATAAAGCCTTTAGCTGTATATTAAACTGGAATATCTCTCAATTTACGCCGTACTTTAAAGTATCTCCGTTTGTAAACTCCGCTAAACTGTAATCTACACAAAGCCGTAGAGACTGTGTGGGCTTTACGCAGGAAAGTTGTATATGTTGCACTCACAGCCTAAGTTACTTTCGGTACGCATTCGGTAGGCCACAGCCTTCCTGTCACGCAACAGAGAGAAAATGAGAAGCTAGCAGAGTCAGGAGAGCAGTTGATGTAGTAAGTTTCACGGAAGTAGCAGCTCAGGACGGCTGAAAAGGATGAGCCTTTGTTGACAGCAGGTGAGTAGTTGTTGCTGGGTAAACTAAAACGTCAGATACAACCTAATAGCGTATTGACTTAAAAAACACTACGCCGCTATTGTTTTATGTCATGCTAGAGTTACAACATCATTTAACCTGTAACAGATTCGAACAAATATTCCAATAGCACCCCGAGCCGTATTTGTAGTCGCGATCGGAAACAGAGTTGGTGCCCAAGCCCTGGCCTTTTGGGCTCGTTCCAGGTTTCAATGATGTCGTTGTCAATCTAGCTTTCTTAGCTTGAAGAATGTTAGGACGCGTTCTCCTTTTTAACTGCAGCGTGATTGGTGACTGTCTTAGACTTTGATCACTGAAGTAAACCGAAAGCCGCTTGGGTTGAGTGCTCTATGCAAAACTCTGGTGCATAACAACCACACAATCTTCGTGGCTTTGTGGGTTTACAGATGGAGACTCGCTACATTATGTTTTTATCCTTTATGCAGCCACAAGAAACATAAGCATGTCACGTTTTAATGCACATGTGTCGATAGTAAAATGCTAAGCATGTATTTGCACTCGCTTAAAAGCTAACTGTGCTTTTCTTAGCTACGAACCTTTCTTCACAACCCAGATAACATCCGTCGATGAATGGCTGTTCGTAGCGAGTACGTTCGGCCCGTAAAGATTGCAGGTGCCAATTTCGTGCCGGTACTGGATTGAGTTGCAGGTCTCTAATTCTAGAGAACACTGATGGCAGCAGTCACTGAGACCTTTAGTAAGCGACGACTTCGAGTGGTTGTAAGCACTTGCTTCTATTTCGGGTGTCAATTCAAAAGGGCTGGTGAAGTTGAATTGGATCACTAATGCTTGGACACCTAAAAATTTACCACGAATAGATTTCCTGGAGTCATCCTTCGACTAATAGAAGACTATCGCTTGCGATGGACCTTAATCAACCCTGCATGCTCACCACGGGTTACGTGCACCTGGAGCTCCGAAGGGGGTGCTTATCAACTACGTAGCTGCCGTAATACTTACCGAATTCAGTCAACAACATCAACATGTGAGCCGCTTTGATTCGCCTCATTCGTCACAGTGCGGCCAGCAAATGCAGCTCATATACAGCTTCACCATAGACGTCGCTGTGTAATGCCTTGCATCAAACTTGTCTCGGTTTCCATTTAGATGAGATCAAACCAATTACACTTGAGAAATTTTTGAGGGACGACTGTCGGCTCAAGTATTGATCGGTTAATAGTGTTTGTCCTCCTCTGTTCAACGATCAATCGATCGCGTTGCAGCCGCGAAAGTAAATAGAGGCTTGTGACTATGCTTTTATCCGACACATCAAGTTATCCGCCTGAATCAATACGATTAGATACAATCGTACACAATCCCTTTGCCTGATCTTTTAACAGTGACGCACGCAAAGCAGGAAGTCGGTGCTTTTGGAATCGTTTGAAGGCTACTTATGGTCCAGGAATGCATTCGGTCGTTGATAGGGAGCAGAGTGGTCTAATCGATCTCCGCTTTACTTTTTAAAATACAGACTCTGTGATGCATGGAAAAGCTTTAATTGCTGATAAGTGGGAACAGTGGCAGAGGGGTCAATCAAACACATGAAACACGAGGTGGGTTGGTCCAGTGGTTAAGGTGCTCGCCCTGACTTAGGTCTGGCTGAAGTCGTGGGCTCAAGCCCTGAGGTATATGTGAAGCACCTGGATGGAGATTTAGTTCTCTTGGGGCGCTATACACATGAATTATTTAAAAAGAATGTGCAGTCTGACCGGCTTAGGTTTCTCACAATAGCCAGCTGCTCTTAATGGCCTGAGAAAAGTTTTGTTGTGCTAGCAAGCTGTACATGATGGCATTTTGGGCGAAAAATCATTAAGCAGAGAGTAAGGATGACATGGGTATTCAAAAGGAATTAACGATAGTCCTAGTTAGAAGTGCATTATTTTCGTCGTAAACTCAATAGATCAAAGATTGCATGCAATTCCTCAAAATAACTAGTGCTCCAAAAGAACTTCAATTAGAAACAGCAAATGTTTTAATATTTTGGTGTTACCGGTAACCTCGAGCTGTACGTAGATAATGCACCCAGCGATGAATCCATGGTGCTCATGGGATTGTTCATAGGCAATGCATTCATGTGTTTGCAATTTATGGATGTTGGCTTGATTAAATGCCTGTAATCCAGTGTACCTAGTTATTATTTAAGCAATGGAAACTTGAATATCTTTAATGCTTCAGCATGGCTGATATCTAAGCAATGGACACGTGAATAACTTTAATGCTTCAGCACGGCTGATATCGTATGCTCACGGAAAATTATTCATTACGTAATTATAAATAATAAACAGGTGTAGCTGGAGGCTGAAAGCTGCACCTGTTACAATTTGCCACTTCAGAACAATAGAGGACAATCATCCTCTATCGACAAAGATCTTTGAGATATCGTCATAGGTGAGGGGGTTGTCAACAAACATTTGCGTGTCCAAGCAAGAAACGAGAGGTCAGTTAGTCGAAGCTGCCCAGCTCTCCAGCTGCCCTGTGAATGACGAGATGTGATTATTAATTGATTAATTCTATTATGCGGAATATTATTCATCGTGTTGCTACTTTCTTTAACTTAATGCAGTGCCATGGAAACCACTTGCAGCTTTACATTGGCAATGCATATATATCACGTACATCGTTGTGGTTTCCAAAACGGGTGCGTGCAATGTGTAAGCTTTCTTCTAAATACGGAAGGAGGCACAGCTCGAGGGAAGCACAGCTTAATATTCCTCACGTGCTTTTATATTTTATCTAATAGATATGTTAGTTAGCTCCACAAGAAATGGTCGTTCAGCTTGGTTCTGCCTGTTTCGGCGTGAGAGACATGTATTCGAAATGTTTTAATTGCAGACGAGGAGAGACTTTTGTTTGAATTCATCTTGCGATAGCTTAACTAATTTCCGCTTAAAAATTTGGAACTTAGAATTCCATCATACGATAAGCTCGTTGTATGAGATACTCATCAGCGTTGGGAAAAGTTTCTGGGAGCCGTCAAAAACAACGTCCTGTGTAATGATTTCGGATTGTAGGGGGCTAGTAGCAACTGTCATTACTACGGTTCCCCAGCACTAATTGCCGCTGGCTTGCAATTTAAAATGTGAACTTTTAGTATGTATTCAGCGTGCAAAGACTTTCTAGAAATGGCTCCAAATCAGAGAATAAAGGTGGCACAGAACCTTCTGACTTTCGTTGGTGATAAATTTCAGTCTTTTGGAGCATACAGACTAAAGGTATGGTCTCAAACTGTTTTGAGGTTTGCACGAATTATGGCTGAACGGTTTCAGTCAGAATAGCAGTTTGTACGATTCTTCACCACATGGGGGAGTAGTTCTGATTGGTAGTCTCTAGTCAGATAATGACTACGCCTAAAATTACGTGAGCGACCGACATAAACTGCGATATACTGTCTTCCTACACTGGTAATGTTCTAGGTTGGAATGAAACCATATGATAGAGGCGGCTATTGGTGGATGTGGTGATGAGCCGCTATTGCTATTTTAATGCTAACTGTGAATGCGATAGGATAACGGGTAGAACGATGGATTCAAGTGAATGCCTGCTTAGTATTTTCCACAGTTAAAATAGCTCGATTGTTTAAGGTTTGATATTAGTGTGTATTCCATAGTTAAATTAGCACGATTGTTTCAAGGTGTGGTGCTCCTCAGCTGCCGACCGTCTTCTTTCAGACAGAAGACGGTCGGCAGCTGAGGAGTAAAAAACCATAAAAAGATAATAAGCTACTTGCCAGCATAAGATAATGACCTTAATAATTTATTATAAATAAAATATCTACCTGTAGTAGATTGTATTATTTTAATAATACATTGTATAATAACATTTTGAAGAACGGATGATTTCCATACGATAAATACCCTGAAAATTGATTACAATTAACATTTTAGTATTTCACATATATTTCGTGCTAATATTAGTACACTTTGTTTTAACAGATTTAGAAACTTATAACTACCACAAGATAATTGCCTCGAAGTTAATTTTCTTCCCACAATCACTCTGACTGGGAGCGTGTCGGTCTGTATTCAAAGCGTAAGCTTCCCTAAAACACCTATAGGTCTGCATAGGCTAAAATTAATCCTGCCAAGTTTCGACCCAACTACGAGGTCTTCTCCCTCTATCTGACTTGTAACTGAGTTCGCTGCCTATGATCAGCCTGTATTTCCCAACACTTTGCGCATACAGTGTGCTCTCACACGAAGTGCTCTTTCTCCCATAGTCATCTTGCAATCTCACAGGTTTGATTAAACAAATTTGGCGACAATTCGTCAAGGTATTTCTGTCTAAAAATAGCTACTGCCAATAGAGGCTGAGCGTTTGATGACAATGTATGGCATGATTATCTTTTGATGCTATTGTAGTGCTTAAATGTAGATATATTTTAATATTAATGCTCCCAAATTTGACATAGCACCACCTACATGTGCACACTCGGAGCTCTATACTGAAGATTAAAGAGCATTATTTGGCCACAATTATATACTTTAACCACTTTTTGATGACGTAGGCACTTTCAAAATACTGGTGTTATTACGGATAGCGACTTGAGGGTTGGTTCCAATCATTTGCCCCTCTTCGACTGACAGAGAAACTGATGAAAAAGGTGAGGGTGGCAAGAAATCAGATCACTAATTTTTTTTGCATTATTCTACCGTTCGATAGTCTCCTTACCAAAACCAACATATGCAAGCAAACCATTTTGCTATGCTGCCTACCACATAATAATGAAAATTCTTTCCTTTAATTGGCTACGTCCATACCTTCCAAATACACAGATTTCGTCTTACGCCCGAGGCTGGTCTTATGAGCATCTTACTTGAAGACATTCCAAAAGATGCAAACTAAGTTGAAAAAGCTCTTGTTTCAGCATTTAGATGATCTTTGCGGTTCGTTCTTCTTTCGAATTAAAATCCTTATGATATGCCCGCTTCTTAAGGACGTCTGTACGAAATATTCCGTATTGCTTTCTAATTAGCGTCTGCATATTGCCTAGAAAGAGATTTAGCTCAACGATACCCTCATACCAAAAAAACTGTCAGTATTGTTTCCTGCTTAAGTCCAGCTAAACCTTTCTAGTAGACTTATCTATTGTTTATTCAGGATAAAAGCATGGCTCAAACGCTGAGTAAGTACGGTGAGGATTTTTTCAGTCATATCTTTGAACGATATTTAAAAAGGCAGAGCGATAGACGGCAATTTATCAACAGCAATTTTAATCGACTGCAATTTAAAAAGAATATGCTGAAATGCGCTAAAGCAGTTTCCCGGCAGAAAGCGAACAGCCAAAGTACCCAAATATTATCGCTCAGTTTTAAATGCAGCTATAAACAATATCTTTAAAACGACTTGTGAAGTCGTTTCTCCTCTCTCGATCACGAATGAATCTTGCTGAATATCGAAGAATCTCGAAGTTGGTCGTAGATCTCGACCGAATTGCCATTACTTGTGCCCAAGTGCGTATTTGAATCTCGATCGGGATCAAAATGGCTAAAACGACGTTCTGTTCGACGTCAACTTCGACAGACAGCAGACCGCGTCACGTCTGACCGATTCGCCGGTACAGCCTGCAACCGATGGCCGTGACGACTAACCTTCTTGTCTCGCATTGCAGCACACGAGGACGAACAAGCCGCTGACGGCAGCAAGGACGTCCATCATCGCTGTGGCAATTGCCAGCAACCGAGCTTTAAAATGTTCGATCGCCGTTCGGAGACCTCAGCCCGCGAGCCTCAATTGGCCGCTCAAAGTGACTGCCCGCTATAGCGGGCACGACGTCGTCAATCACCCATTCAGGCACCGTCGCCGACGCTCCACTCTGAACTCAGACGCAAGACGGTAGGGTTCATTGTTCGACATTCTTTGTTCGGTCTCCTTTCTACTTTCGCGGGCTGCTGAATTGACTCCACTAGGGCACCGCCGCCGCCGCCGCTGCCGCCGCCGCCGCTGCCGCCGCCGCTGGCTGCCGCCACCATAGCTACAGCGGTGGCAGCGGTGTCCGCCTCACTGGCTCGGTGGACGGGGAGGTTTAGGCCGCGGGACTTTCGTGGCTGTGAGCGTCACCGCAAGACGTTGGCCAGCATCTGCCGACCGCTAGCGTCCGCACGAGCGCCAAGTTACGGTCAGTAACTCTCCTGCGGTGAAACTGAGAGACGTGGTGGCGAGCCCGCGTTCAGCTAGCTGGCCGCAGCTGGTGCGAGGCTCGGCCGAACCGATTGTAAATAGTGACGAGATAGGAAGACAATGAGTAGAACGGTGGTGACATTTACGAGGTGAGATTAAAATCACGCTACAGTTACAGGTTCGCGGAAATCCAATCGACGGACTGATCGACACACGTGGTCGACGAGGAGTCAACTGAAAGGTCAGATAAATCAACCAGCCAGAGGCGATGGAGCGAGATGAAGTCGCAGCGACGAATAAATGTATTGATGCTTTATTATATTATTAGCGTTCCAGAGAAATTTTGGTTCGCCCACTTGACGAGGGAGGCGGTATCCCTAGCTTCAGCTATTGGCTTGAGCCAAAGGTCGGCAGTCATTTTACGTCGGCTCACGGCAAATTTTCCCAATTATGTAGTGCACTCTTTTATTTTCCTTCCTACGACATTACGAAGGCCAGAAGCCGTGTTCATGGGAGCCGGTAGCTTCGTCACTACCGAGACAGGCCTGACCACAAACGAGCTTCACGATGACGGTAAACTCTCACGTTGCATTCAGTCAAGTGGCTTGGCCGTATACCGCGTCCGTTCGCTGGTCGTGTTTCTGTAGTGAGTCGCTTTGGATTCAATTGCGAAATGTTGCACGAGCCTTACGTTAGGTTCTAGCTATTTACAGTATCCTATATTATCGATTCCTTTTTTATATATCTAAATATATATATATATATGTATACATATTTATATATATTATTGTATAGTATTGTGAATAAAATTATTATATATAGTTAAAAGTGATATTATAGTATTGGCTTCGTTATTTTATTTTCTATCTGCGAATCTTGATAGCTCCGTAATAAGCAGCTCACGCCGCTCTAGCAGGGCGGTTTTCGCACACCGACGGCTTCTCGTAATATCTCAGCTTTTACCTAAGAACTCAAAAACTTCTGATTATCAGGCAACAATGCTTTCAGAGAAGATATTCCGCTGAATGGAAAGAAAACTGGCAAAAGTGTTGCCATTCTTACGTTCACACCGTACCAAGTACCTCGAGTTTACATCGAAACGCACCGTTACTTAGAATTTCGTCATGCAATTTTGATTTGGCAGCATTAAAAGTAGCATCAAGATTATTTGTTAGTTTTCATTGAAATAGTATCAGTACAACGACGGTTTAAAGCGAAAACCAATTAGTCGATTTATTTCATATGCCGAAGTGTACAGTTCTCAAGGAAACGCAACACTAACTAGCAAATACAGACAATGAATCGATACGGGCAATAAAATATCAGTCATATCCATTAAATTTGCAGCGGCAAGTCTGGTTCGACAGCATCAACAGCCAAAGTGTGAAATCTGTAGTCTGAATTCTAGATGCAGTTCGATGCAATCAAATTCTGATGTCGGCAGCTTAGGACCTATTCCACAGGAATCCCGTGCATAGATATCTCGGCTATGTTTAAAATCTGCATGGGACCTGATACCACTTGAATGCTGACGAAGCTTCCAACTGTAGACTGCGAGCATGTAAAGGTTTGTGTTTGACATGTCCCCATAGCACCGGTATACTTGAAACAAAGTGAACCTTCGAAGAATAACCCAAAACCAGGAACTGTACCATTGCCTACTCTGATTTCAAAGTCGTGCAGCCGAGATGCTGAAAAGGCAAGACATTGTGTTAAATTGATTCACACAACTGCATTATCCAATACTAAAATGAAAGAAACTTCAACGGATGTCAAACGAAGCTGTGCTCACCGTTGCACGACTTCGGTACCGATGATTACAAAACCATCGCCAGCTTATTATCTAGTATGTCTGGCATCCATAAGGATTTTCACCTTAATTCTGCGTGGTTTCAGACCATCTGGATTAAAGCATGCTGATTGAACAAGGTTTGAAGTTCCGCTAATGGTAATTATATCCTATTTATATCTTTATTTAAGTTGAAATCAATCAAACTCGATAAATACGATTACGACTCGCATATAGCTTCCGCCTACTTTCCTGCAGTGTCCACATATTAAAATTGAATACATTTTAAATATGTATTCATCACTATGTACCCGAGTGCTTTTAGAAATTTCCACAACCATGTAGACTAGCTATATTTATCTATTTAGTCTTAGAAGTCGCACTAAGGTTTGACAAAAATTTCCATGGTTACTGTCTTGGCATCAAGGCATATAAATGGGTCGAACCAGCGTCATGATCATATTCTTGGTTAGAAACATTTTCAGCATATTCAGATTTGAATACCACAAACAATCGCCTACAGTTTAAGGTATAATGTAAATGAAACCTGACAATTGATAACTAATGAGTCACAAATACTCGCAGTTTAATGTAAAGTAAGGTAATGTATCTCCGTCTGAAACTCCACAAAGCCATACGGACTATGTGGGCGTTATGCAGTAGAGTTTGGTATAGCTAACCCACAGCCTAAACGGCGTTCGGTATGAATTCGGCTGCAAACAGACTTCATCCCATAGGACACAAAGAAAGTAGGAAGCATAGCGGAGTCAGGAGAGCAGTTGAGGTAGTGAGTACCACGGAAGTAGCAGCTCACCACCGCTGAAAAGGATGAGCCATTGTCGGCAGTAGGAGAGTTGATGTCGTTTCCAAGGAATTTTGGAAGCGAATTCCACTGTCTGAGACTTGCAGAGCTAAAACTTCTGTCACCAACGGTCTTCAAGCGGAGAAATTAAACAGCTCATTTATTGTCCATATAGGACCTGAGGCTGAAACTGGTGACGCAGTTCAGCTAACTATAGAATAGTCTAGCCTTAGCCTTCGCCTTGTGTGTGAGCGTAAGAACTTTGCTCTGTATCCGTTGATCAACTGGCAGCCATTATAGGTCTATTTAAAACGGAGGCACTTGCTCAAACCTCTTAGACTTGAAAACTAGCCTTGCAGTGATATTCCTAGCCATTTGTAGTGGCCTAGTTGCGTTTTTTTAGCCCTGCAAAAAGAAAAATCAATAATCAAGACAAGACAGAACTAAGGGGCTAGT
Organism: Cristatella mucedo; assembly: GCA_009760855.2. NCBI lineage: Eukaryota > Metazoa > Bryozoa > Phylactolaemata > Cristatellidae > Cristatella > Cristatella mucedo. Next base: position 88,507 of record WPIO01000121.1, on the reverse strand, counting down.
TAAATGTATTGCAAGCCACTGTGGAAGACAGCTCCTGTGATATTAGATACTAATTGAACGGGATTGCTAGCTGTAAAAGCAGTCTTCTGCATGAGGCTTTTGCAATTTATGCCGATATGGAAAAAAGGAACTAGATTGCGAGGTGATGATGGCAAAACGACGTCACCCATTAGATGATCAAAGGTTTTTAATCGAGTCACCAGCTTAGGGTGTCCTGTGAGAATTGTTCGGTTTGGCGTCATTTAGTTTCAAGAAGTTTGTCGACATCCAGGATCGAGTCTCGGCAAGGCATGCATTTACTTTCACAGTTGCAGCAGCATATTCTAACGGTTTGCATTAAAAATACAGCTAAGTAGCGTCGTCATAAAATTTATATCATATTCCTTGGGCATAAGTCTCTTTTCTGAGCCGTGTTTCACAACGGAACGGCTCGTGGTGGTACCGAAATGAAGACTGCGTAAACAATTGAGTATCATTTTTGCAAACAATTGTTTAATAATTGTATTATATTAAAGTTTGAGTATTCAATATTGTATTATAATCACTTAATGATACTTTTAGATAATATTTATATTTTAAAAATCATTTCGAATAATTTGAGGAATTTAAAATGCATATGACTGCCTCTGTGTGAGCATGAATAGCGAACCTAGTGCTTCTGCATCCGAGTGAGCACTTGAATGTGTGGAGCGAAGAAGGCTATTGCATTCAGTGGGATTAATCGTAGAAAGGTGAGTACAGGTTGGAAATGGTTGAGGAACCTTAGGTCTATTCGGCCACGTGGCACTAAATATGGCGACCATTCTCTCGCTTGCACAAAGGATTACCCTGCCGTTTGTGCACATAGGCACATGAAGGAAGCATGAGCCTAGCCCAGTTTTACTGACTGGCAATACGAGTACTTTGTAAACGGTTATGGATCGTGAACTGCAGCCACTATGTCTGTAGTCTGGAGCCCGAAACTGATGCCAGATCAGGTTCTGGACATACGGAACAGCTCGAGCCGGGCTAGAGGATTTCTGGCCCCCCCGATAGACTTGGCGAGTTTCGCTCCCTTTTAAGGTTACAACTAGAAGGTGACTTTTGACTTCGGCAGTGAGCTGAAAGATCGCAAATAAAGTCGCTGCCATACAATCATCAATGCTTGTAGTTTGGTCGCACAGCAGAGAGCCAGCCGACGTCCAACTCCGACAGTTTATTCCCAACGCACGGAGCCCAAGAGGGCACGGCTTCCCTCAGCCCCTGCCCTCACACGACTCCCCTCCCCTGGTCGACTCCGATGACTCATCGACCACAACGGTGCACCGGCCGACCCTGATGGTGAATCCACCATCTGGCCACCAGCTGGTCCATGCCACATCGAAGGCGGACCACAGCAGTGCACGGGCCCCTCTCGGTGGTGCTTCTAACAGCACACCCGTGGCTTATCGGACATACAATACATACATGCGAACTACAATGCTTTCATTCGGGCTCACGCAATGAAGGTAACAATCAGTGATCAGCGATGCTTTGATTCGTGTTTAAGCAATAACGAATGACAAATTGCATGAAGTCTAGTGTTAGAAATTCCCTGCTTTCGTTCCGTCAGTCGGATGCGTCCGACCAACCGCATTTTAAAACGCCATTTTGAACTGCACGGAGTCAACCAAAGTGTTGACCAGTCGGAAGCTTAATATCTACGCTAGCAAAATTCCAAACTAAGGCTTGTGGCATCGGGATAGCATCTAGGCAAGAGGTGCATTACACTAAAAGCCAAGCTTTAACGCTATGCATGTCACACCAGCAGTAAGTGCACAATCTACTCGCGTGGCGACAAGGGATGGGTAGGCATGTAAGATTTAAAGACGGTCATTTCATTAGGAGCCTCATGCCAGAAGACAGAATTGGTTACTCAAAAGTTGGGGAAACCAGCAGCAGCAGCACGAAGTCTTACAGTTGAAATGTAACTTCAAAAATGTGTGAAATAGATTATGAAATACCGAGGATCGAGGTTTTTATCAGTGCAGTTCCTTAATTACACGCTCAAGCGCTGGCGGAAATATGCGGATATAACCTATTAAAACGAAGTGCCTGACCGGGACAGCCATAATTAGCAACGGCTTGCAGATCGGTGAGCCATCATGGCTGAGATTTGGCTCAGCTAGTTTCTCATACTTATCAGCATTAGCTTTGATTATAAAACCTAAAAGTTTTTTATATGTGCCAGAGCATACAATATAAATTTGACGTTTGTTTAAGAATCGTTGTTGCTATAGGCTTAGCCTTCAATATGACAGCACACTATCCGCAGATTTTTGTTATCGCCTTTCCGCGTAAAATTAAAGCTGCTGCCTGAAGTGCCTTTTATATTAAGTTGCTTACTTCGGCAGCTTGTAATGTTTTAGGCAAGCCATTCAAGCGAACAAGCAGAGCTGTTGCTAATATAATCGAGCTTTTTTACTTGCATCTTCCAATATCACCAACAATGCCAATGCTAATGCCAGCCAGATGAATACTGTTAACATTACAGCCGCTCAGGGAGCGAGCTACTACGTGGAACTCTTCGACGATTTTTCCAGAAGCTTTGTAATTGATGCAGTAGTTGGCATCAAAGGTCACACAGATTTGGTCTCACTCTACTCCGAGTGCAGGCTTTAGTCAGCGAATTTCCTGTACTTTCAAAATGGAATTGTAACGTATATTTGGTATCATCCTACTTAGAGTCAACGATATTAAATTATTCTCCGTCTAGTCTGCCTATTCTATTTAGATAATTTTACTCCATTAGTTAGAGGTCTAGAAAAGGGAAACTGAATTAGTTAACCGGTGTTAGTGGTGAGAGTATATCGATCGCCTGTGAGTGTCTTCAGCATCACATTCACCACTTTCTATCACGTCTCTATGATCTGCACCGCTTGTCAAACAAGCAAAGCATTGCATTGGAGGTCAAGTTTATGTTAGGAATAATTGCACACCTTATAAAGACACTTCCAGGTAAAATGACGAAATGAAAAGCAAGCCATGCAAATCTGTCCTAAAAAAATTATTTTCCAAGGCAATTTTCTATTCCCATGTATTCGATATCACTACATCGATTATTCTTTAGGGGAAATACACGAGAAAATCTTGGCTCCTTGATTATTTTTCCAGATGCTGTTCTCACCTTTCAAACGAGTGGGAGTGAATTTCAGTACTATAAAATTTACGAGTCATGTCTTTTTGTTACACTTTCAAACTCCACCATTTGCACTAAGCTACAATACACTGACTAGCTTCAACCTCTTTCCAATTTAGCAGACAGAATTACTATACTTTAAGGAATCTAAATCTTACACGATATGTGATATACTTTGGTGAGCATACCAGAGTGGACTGCAAGCAGTCGCTTTGTCAAGAGTGCACACAATTTGGATAAATATTGAGATCAAGAAGCTGTGGACTTGCTGTGGTGGCCAGGAAATTATTTAAACTAGTGAACGTGCATACAATCAGATAAATGTGACACTTATGGCGTGAACTTGTCCCGCTATATCTTGAAATGCCAGTTTTTCTTCCTAAACAATAGTTTTCATAATACTATTTTGATTAAGATATGATTCTAGATAGATTTCCGTATTATAATATATACATACATATATATATACATATATATAAATATATATATATATATATAAATATATATATATATATATATATATATATATATATATTCCTGTTTGTATATGTATTTTTTGAAGGCGATAAGCATTTCAGAAAGTTCGTTATTGCACAAAAGAGTGGTTATAACCGCATCATTTCACTGAGAATCAGAGACTTAACTCAAAAAAGGTGATCTTGAAAGGCATTTCTTCACACGTTTGAGCCCAGTCGATTGGTAAGTAAAGATGGCCATAGCCGTTGCAATCGTAAAAGCGGGTTAGTACACTTTTGCAGTCACATTATTTCAAGAGACTACTGTATGTGAAGACTGTGATAAGAGCCACTAAAAATCAGCAATTGATGAAATTAAAAAGCCACTCTTACATGAGGAAAAGGCATTTCTGGAACATATATTTCATCGTCACACTGATAAGACACAGTTAAAAGGTCGAAGACTAGAGGTTTTATTACTGGGCAATGAATAGTCAGTTTTCATACCTAGGCTCATCATTCTGAGTCATTTCATACTAAGAAGGTATGTACAAATGACAGTGCACACGCTTCGCGAACCTTAGAAGACAGCAAATCATTGTGCCTACATTATGTGACAGCTGATTTCCAAGGCTCTAGAATGACTTTATATGGTTTCACCAAGCGTAGACTGTGAATGTAAACAATGTCTGCTTTCCCTGACAAAAACGTGCCATATATATTTGGATTTTAGCACAGGAAGAAGTCTCAAGACGTTCTCATGTTTTTTGTGGGGATTGCTGTGACCAGAGCTTTTATATCGTTTCAAGCACTCTCGCTTTCGTTGAATTCCTGTCGGTTGAAATTCCCATTCCATTTCGACTACATGTGGCCTTGTTTTCTTTTAGCTGCATGCTTCCCAATTTCGAAATATAATTTATGTCATAGCGCCAAGTGGTATGTATTGACACAGATTCATCATTGATAATATTGATTCAGTGAAATATTTGGTAAATTCAAGCAAGTTATGCTGCTTACTTAATTTTAAATAATCTGGCTACTAAGATAATCTGACTCGAGACGTTCTTCGGTCTCAGAATTACTGGTACGTAAATAAGAGCCTACTTTCAACTTTAAGCGGATTCTTCCTGTATCGCACAAGTCTGACTTCTCGTATTACTTCCGGTGCCTTTGGCAAACACAGAAGAGAAAATATATAATTAATCCTTGAAGGGAAGCTCCCTACATAAGTTTTTAGTCAGCCTATTGGATTTTGAGTGAGACTGTCGGCACGCTTGCTGTGTGAACCAAATGCCATGGCTAAACATCAATAAACAGAATCGATACAGCTAATTTCAAATTAAAAAAAATTCACTTTTACTTTCACATTCAAAAATTCACTTTCACGACCTAGGGACCGAGGTCGTGAAAGCAACCGCCTTACCTAGTGTGCCATCACGGCTCACCAAATTAGCATACATAACAATGAATAATACAATTTATGAAATATTGAAACAATCTATTAGAATATAAAGTAAAGCATATTACCGGATACTTTCAAGCAATCTGAATGCAAGGATAGCACAGTGGAATACGTGATAGTAGATATACTACTTCAATGGAATCCAATGTTTGGATTCTAGAGACAACTCAGCGACCTGTATTCAAAGTGTATTCAAGTTCGTGGGTCGCAAATAGTATTTTTATGGGTGAATACTCCAACACAAGAATTGAGAAAAGTTTTCTAAAGGATGCAAGCAGAAAACTCACCGCAGCAATCGCACCTCGCTGTCAATGTCACGGACGTAACTACATAAGCAGATTTTAAATCGATGGCAATCCACGGAGTGGCACTTGAGTCGGATGTGTGAGCTACGGTGCGGTTGTTGCCATCGATACCACATCTTGCCAAGCAGCACCAAGACCCGCAGGACTCAATGAGTGAAGAGCTCATCACCACTGTTTTATCTGAAAGCAAACTGTAATCTTAGCAATCGAATAGAGTCAGACTCCAACCAAACTTACATTTTAAACTTTCCATAAAGGTTTGCGAAAAAATGTAGCCAGCCTGTTAACTAAAACTGAAGATTAGATTGATTCCTGCCAATCAAAGTCAAACTGTTGATTATTAAATTCAATGACAAGATCTGACAGCAGCAAGTAACAGATAATAGTTGTGTGAACATTCCTGTGTCGGTGACGTACCTGGACAATGACATCGAACCCTGACATGTCATACAATTTGACAATTGCTTACGCTCCATCCTTCACAACCTCGCATTGGTAATTAGCAAGTTTGCTGATTCATTTACTGGCTAAATCGTTGTAGTATTCGACTTAGAATCACTACTTCATTATTACCTCTAGTTCCCCTATGGGTAGCATTTACTGCATGCAAATATTTAGTTACCTTTATTCCCAGTGTCATCATCTAAACTGCATAGAGATTGGCCATTATTGCCAAGACATTTATGTAGAGCAGAAATGAGATGCATCTGAAACTTAATACACCTTTAAGCGAATTGTAGAAAGATACTTTTTTCTAGTCACAATTCTAGTGAGAGCTCAAAAGAGTTAAACTTGAGAGTTGAATGTATTTTCGTATCTGTAAAGATCTTAGTAACTCATACTGCCCTAAAGCTATATGAAATCTTTATGGTGATCACAAAAATATTTTTGATTGCACTGGTCAATTTTATTTGCAAAAGAACAATGATACAATTACTTGACAGAATAACACTTTCAGTTAATTTAATTTTTAGCTGATTACATTTATACATTTAAGAAATTTTCTCAGGTTGCTATCTACCAACGTAGCTGCTAAAGAGGTCATATATGTACAATATAGGCATGATAATGAAACTGGTTTTCATCTTGACATTGATAGAGTAGGCCATTTTCAGAGTGAGAAAAATATCGAATTCAAGCAATTGAACAGCTTCATTCATTTCAGCCGTCATGAAGCAATTCCAGCACACCCCTTGTATTGATTCCATTGGAAAATAATACCTCTTACAAAGTGGCAATCCTCACATGAGGCTCTGAGATCAAACTCGTGACTAGTGGGCGTTTCCATTTCAGCATGTTTAGCCCTTTCTTTTTTATAAAAATTTCACGAAATAAACTATCCGGGGGCCCTTTATGCGTTAATTAGATAAAAAACGTGAGATGACTGATAACTGGCATGAGATAACTGATAACCAGATAACCAGTTCTCTAGTTCCGTCTCGGCTTGATTTTTGTAATTCACTTTTGGCTGGGCTACCAAAGAAAGCTATTATACCACTACAGCGGACAATGAATATGGCTGCAAGGCTGGTCTTCAAGTCCCTGCGGTTTGAGCACGTGTCTCCTTTACTGAAGGAGCTAGGATGGTTGCCGGTTGAGCAAAGGATACAGAGCAAAGTTCTTACCCTGACCCACAAGGCCCGCCACGGCTTGGCTCTATCATACCTAGCTGAGCTGCTGCATCAGTTTCAGCCAGTTCGTGCCCTCAGGTCCTGGGTGGACAATAAATTAGCTGTCCCATTCCTCCGATTAAAGACAGTTGGCGACAGAAGCTTTAGCTCTGCAGGTCCTAGACTGTGGAACTCGCTTCCACAATTCTTACGCAACGATAACTACTCTCCTACTGCCGACTATGGCACATCCTTTTCAGCGGTCTTGAGCAGCTACTTCCATGCTACTCAATACCTCAACTGGTCTCCTGAGTCTACCATGCTTCCCAATTTCTCTTTTTTGCCTGAGACAAAGTCTGTTGGCTACTGAATTTGTACCGAAAGTCGCTTAGGCTGTGAGTGTGCTATACAAAACTCTCCTGCCTAGCACCCACAAGGTCTGTATGACATTGTGGAGTTACAGACGGAGGTACATTACATTACATTAACAAATACAATGTCCGGAAATGTTTGCATTAGCTGTAAATACTGGTGTGCTGCAGTTGCTCACATGATTAATAGGTTGAGTCATTTTCTAAGTGATTGCTTGAGTCTAAATATGACTGCCGATGTATAAACCATCTGTAGACTGTGGAACTGAATGAGGTATGACTCACAATCAGATGTCAACATGGAGTGCTTAGGGGTTTGCATATCATTTAAGAGTAATCAAATCAACCATTTTAATGGCCGTTCATCTTTTCATGCAAGACTACTGTACGATACACAGATAATCTCGCAACGGCCGTAGATAGGTTTGTGCTACTGCTTGTATTAAGATCAGGAGGTTTTGCCGTCCTCGAAGTAAGCTCTCTAATGTCGAAAAGTAAATGAAGAAATTTGACAATCACCCGCATGTGCTAAACGTAAGTAACCGAGTAAGCATCGCGGATATCGTCTGTGCGTGATTTGATATACACCATTCCATTTTATATTACTACTTTCGATTACTAGGTATACACATCCCAATAAAGGATGCTGCGTTTTGCAGCATGTTTTTCTACTGACTGACAGCAAAAAAAAATTTCAACCCAGGAATCACGGCATTCATGAAAATCAACCGATTGGCTATTGATATATAAGCAATAACATAGTAAAGCTAAATATATATATATATATATATATATATATATGTATGTCCTACAATTATAAATAGAACGTATAGGTAATAGTGGCTACAAATGGGGCGAATATTAAAATATTAGATTTGATTAAAATAATTATGATGGATGCATATGCTTATCATTACAGCTACAATTAACTACTTACACCGACAGTCTTTCAGAAAAAAGGTTGTAACATTTTTTTCGCCTTGTAGTCTAAATTGGTCATCTGTTTTAGCAATGTCTTACTTTGTGAAGATCTTGAGCCGGAATGGCTTATGAACGGCCTTGCCCTTCACGTAACAAGTAGTTATAGAGCCTTGTCAATTTGACATATTAAAGTATTACACCTGCGGTAACACGAACGACAGATACATTGTACTCGGGTAATATGTTGTCGACTCCTAAAATACAAATCCTTAGTAAAAGAATTATTGCATGGACGGGAAATAACTGTGAAGTTACCATAGAGCTAATACCAATATATATATATATATATATATATATATATATATATGTATATATATATATATATATATATATATATATATATATATATATATGTATATACATATAAACAGTAGGGGATGCAACAAAACTACGGGATGTTAAATGAGACTGGCTTGGCTAATGCAGCCCAACAGCAAAATGGTTTGGTGAATTGGATATGTCGGCTATTTGATGGTCGTTGATGTGGTGGCTATTAGACATAAGTATGATCTTACATTGTGTACAATTATTAAATCTTATCACTCATTAAGCAAATAAAACATAACTTTCCTTAATCATTAAACTGAGAAGGTCATTTCTAACGGATTTGGAACAGCAATAGCTCTCTCTCTCTCTCTCTCTCTCTCTCTCTCTCTCTCTCTCTCTCTCTCTCTCTCTCTCTCTCTCTCTCTCTCTCTCTCTCTCTCTCTCTCTCTCTCTCTCTCTCTCTCTCTCTCTCTCTCTCTCTCTCTCTCTCTCTCTCTCTCTGTTAGTGTATGACAGATTAAAGTGACAGCTTGTGCAAAAGGACAATGAACATAACTCTGTGGTCAGTAGTGATTGCACACAAGCTCATCCTAAGACTGAGCAAGGATTTTTAATTAGGGGCAAGACTCACGATATTTTCACGTAGTGAGCAAAACCGGCTAGTGATATAATAACATGCAGCATATTCTATTATTACTCACTTGAGTAAGCCAAAATTACAATTACTTTCCTTATAATACTCTCCTTCAGTGTAATTTTTAGCTGATTAAGTAATTACTTGTCATCATTTTCCTAAGGATTCAATCAGTGTCCTACATGCTAGCAGACCTCTTTTTTCATAGCTGGTTGTGTATCTAATGCGACAGTGTATGAGCACAATACAGTTTTACTGCATAACTGTACATATATTTAAAACATCGACGTGATAGCGAAACTAGTTTTCTTAAAGTTGACAGGATAAGCCGAGATCCTAACGTGGGCCGGAAGTGAGCTGAAAACACTAGTTTCGATACTAGTTTTGCAAAGACAGTAAAATAAAGGCAAACTTTACTTGTACCCAGTAGCCCGGCGTGCTGGTGCAAATCAATGAAATTGTGTCACTTCGGACGAGTTAAATGGCAACGTGTGTGAGCACAGAAACGTAGCCGGGATGAGTATAAAAGAAATAATATGATGAGTATAAAAGAAATAATATGATGAGTATAAAAGAAATAATAGGATGAGTATAAAAGAAATAATAGGATGAGTATAAAAGAAATAATAGGATGAGTATAAAAGAAATAATAGGATGAGTATAAAAGAAATAATAAGGAAAGTGAAAAGCCCGATTTCTGTACTCGTGGAATAATCCCAACGGCTTCCACCTTACGCGGAATTAAAAGAAAAGGATAACTTGGTACGGAGCAACAACAAGCTGCAGCACCTGCAGCTCAAAAATCAAGCACGTTACTACCGGGAATCTTCGGCTCATCAACATTCACCTTCTCTACGTTAGTTGAGTGACACGAAACTAACATTCTAGATACCCTACTTGCATACATGAGCGAAACAAAATTACAACATCGATAAGCTCTCATACTGTCCATGGGTATATTAGCACTGCTGCTGGTATTCAGATCGGGAGAACTTGTCGCTCTCGAAGCTTGTGCTCGAGGGTCTAAAAGAGAATGATGCCATCGGAAAAATGACCTGCAGGCGCTTGATGCAGAATAACGAGTTAGCGTTGCTGGTATTGCTTCAATAATGTATGATAGCTACACTTCCATTGCATGATACTTTTTTTCCAATATTAGGTCCACGAATTACTGTAAAAACTGCTACATTTAGCTACTCTCCTTCTCTGCCACTGAAGTTCACGGTATAACGGCACGACCAGTTGCTAACCAGTAATCGCGGCAGTCGGGAAAATCAACCAATTGACAGGTAAACTAATGAGATTGAAATCCTAGTGGCTACATATACGGTGCATCTTGAAATTATAGATCCGTTTAAAGTATCAACGGATGCAAATGATTGTCAGCAAGAGTATAGGTATCATTAGGCGTGCTTCATCCATCAGGAACACTGCTTTAAATGTTTTTTTTCTATGGGTGCATTTTAGGTTTCATTAATGTCGCTGTCAACCTAGCTTTCTTAGCTTGGAGAATAATAAGTCTCGTTCTGGGTTTTAAATGCAGCGTGATTATAGCTGATTTCACACTTTCACCTTAAGTTATAGTCTGAGCATGTATGCTCATATCTAAACAGATTCGAATGTCATAGACTTTGATTGCTTAAGTATACCGAAAACCGCTTGGGTTGAGTGCTCTGTGCAAAAGTCTCCTGCCTAACAACCACACAATCTTCGTGGTTTTGTTAGTTTACAGGTATGTACTCACTACAAAAAATTTTCATCCTTTCTTCAGTCACAAGAAACATAAGCATGCCACGTTTTCATGCACTTGCGTCGTGGACATAGTGCTAAGCATGTATTTAAGCTAGCATCAAAGCTAAATCTGCTTTTCTTAGCTTCTAACTCCCCCCCTCTCTCTCTCTCTCTCTCTCTCTCTCTCTCTCTCTCTCTCTCTCTCTCTCTTTCTCTCTCTCTCTCTCTCTCTCTCTCTCTCTCTCTCTCTCTCTCTCTCTCTCTCTCTCTCTCACTCTCTCTCTCTCTCTCTCTCTCTCTCTCTCTCTCTCTCTCTCTCTCTTGCTCTCTCATTAGGTTTCCTCGCCTTCAGTAAGTTAGCTCAGCCTAGATGCAAATCTTCTCCAGAACAAAATATCGTAAATTGTAATCAAGACACCTGTGATTCGAAAAGTTAGGCGCAATTAGCAAGCAGTAGTTGTATAGTTTGGGACAAATGTGCCCCAATCTGCGGCTAAGTGTAAAATTTCCCTAGTTATCATGTTAGGGTATATGACTTTGGCGTCCATATCCTATTAAATTTTCAAAAGTGCCAAACTACATGCTAATGAAGCATACGAGCGCGCTTTGTGAATGAGCGTTCTAGATCAAGATATCGATAATCTCTTGTAAAGTGAAGTAAAATGTATCGCTGACGGGGAAATGAAATTATTTTCTTAGCACAAATCATTTTTTAATCAAAGTAAATAATGCAGTATATTAATTTGTATAAAAATTGTTCAGCGACGATGCTCAGTTGTACAAATAACAAAATTGTATGTACTTTCTCACTCGGGCAATAATGAATGCACATATGTGTAGCGTCCACAACAATCTAAGCGGGCCGCTAATATTATTGGAAATGACTTGTGTCTGATGACTAAGGAGTTATTTCCTTATTTATCTAGCTGTCGATTCATCGGAGTTGAAAAGCCTATCATTACGTAGCTCATCACAGCTAGATATTTTTATTACAAAATCCGTGAGCTATGAAACTAAAATAAGTCTTTGTGAAACAGCATCTGCAGCAGGCAAAATAGTGTGGCTTGTGTCAAAAATTTAATGAGACGTTCTGAAAAAGAAGTTTGTCGCGATTTATGAACACCACGCCAAGGTCAAGGTCAATGCCAACGTCAATGCCAAGTCCTTTCGAAATTGTAATCCTTAATGGCTTTGCTGCACATGAATACTCACTGCTCCTTTGCATGACATATATCGATTCCCAAAGCAAATGACACTAACAATTAAAAAAGGAACAATACACGATCGGCCAAATATAGTTTGTCCTAAGTCTTAAATGCCAATATTTATGAACCACCAGGCAAGAGTACAAGTCATGACGATGCGAGTGCAACTTAAGTGCACAAACCAGCGCATTAGCTGACTATTAAGCTACGCAACTACCATGCGCCCTGTTATATGATATCATTGAGGAACTTCCTGCCCGCAATCGCTGACTGAACCGCAAAAAAGGAGCATATTCGACTTTATTTAGAGGTTATTTGCCGGACGTCCGAACTACACTGTATATGTGCTGCTTCACCGTCTGAAAATTCAGCCCTACCACATCAACTAAAAATATGCTTCAAAGAAAAAATTGTGGATAGAGTGTATAGCCTCATCGGCTTTCGCTGCTTGGAATGTAGCCAACAGTGGAATGCTTGGAATGCAGCCATCGATGGAATGCTTATAACGTAGCCAATAATGGAATGCTTGGAATTCAACCAACAAAATTGTTTCACGCTACACGGAGAACATGAGAAGGATAGACTCAACTCAACTCCTGACTCAACTGAGTCAGGCCTGCAGTCAACGATATTTTCTGGCTGGATCTAGCAAAAACACGACGGCTGGAAACATTATGCCAGTGTCAGGTTGTAGGTGTAAAGGCGTCGTCACATAAAAATCATGGATGAAAATTGCAGTGGCAATCATTTAAAGGATGGTGCGCCACATACGCAGTAGGAGCTTATTTAATAATAATACTAATAATAATAATAATAATAATGCACTTGATAACAAACCCTCAGATAATTGAATATATTCCTAAGCACTTGAATATATATGTTACGAACTGAAAGCTTTGATGGTTTTAAGTAAGTAATCCGAGAAATGATACAAGTGGTTTTTAATTTTGAAGAAGGGTGTGTTACTAACTGCGGAGTTTAAATTATGAACTTTTGTCTTCTGCTTTGGGTTGCTTTATAATAAGAGTGCATAGTTCACGCAATTGAGTTGTAGAACCGATAAATGGTTAAACGACTTCACTCATTTTTAGAAATTATCAGACGCCCTATTCTCTCCAAGTCAAGAGGAAAGTAACGTCTATACGTTTAGAGTCCAGAATACTCCATTACCAGGTTGGTAAAAGTCACTTTCAAATAGCACGTTGCGGACAGTGCTTCATTAGGAGCTACGTGACTATTCAGTTCATTAGGGCACTAGATGACTAGCTAATCAATTCGTTTGACCTTTAATATAACGTACATACCTGATGCTGAAGAAAGCGGCCTTGCGATGGTTGAAGAAATAAAAAGATGTTTTATTTCCGTGTTTACCGAAAACTTTAAAAGTAAAAAACCAAGCAGCTCAGCGAACGTTTTTGTATAATCGGCTTTGGTCCATACCCATTGCATCAATAAAAATGATTGTAAAATTCAATGAAGGTCCAACGAAGCTCAGTAAGCTGCACGTTGCATTTCCTCCTTCATCAAAGTGAATCGCCATGCACTGGGTATTCCGGAAGCACATGAAGCCACACGCCATTAAAGTCGATGCCGGAAGCTGTGCGAGAATAGCATTTCCGCTCAGCGGCTGTGCTAGGAGGCTGCTAACCGCTGTAGGGACAAACTTCGTACTGCAGCTGTTCGGTGAACCTTAAACGAGTATTATGGCATACGCTGTAAGCCTAGTCATTGCAATCTCGCCAGGAATTTCAGGCATTTTAAAAATCCAGTCTCTCAGTTTTTCCGTTGGATCTCGAGATTCAGATGTCACTTTAAATATAAAACAATGAGATGCAACCACGAAATAAAGAAGCGAAGAGATGAATTAATTTACGGCATGGCTATTTCAGCCTATTCTATTCATTAAGAATTCTCAAAAGTGCCGCAGCGAGCAGTGGCATACTCGCACTCACAATATTCGGTTGACTCCCGAACTTGCTGGTGTCTCACGCATCGGTGCTGAGCGAGACTCACACGGAGACTCATGACGAATGCTGGCAAAGCTGGCGAAGCCTCAGCAAAGCAGTAGCATGCCTACTGCCCTGCACGTGCTACACCGATAAGATAAAGGTTTGTGACTGATTTTGTTTGGGTTTGACTTTGCTGTGATGAAGCGTCGGGGATCTTAATTATCCTTGATCATAAATCCATTTTTATAAATTATCGGTAATCGAGAAAACGTAGAGAAAAATGTGTCTATAAAATATAGGATATTGGAATTACCTCAATTTATGCAAGCAGAAGTGAACGTGCCTTTCAAATTTCACTCCGGTAGGTGAAGTATTAGCCGAGTTATGGCGTTTACGAGGCGATAACCGACCAATGGGTGATGAAGCAGTACGAATGGCACAAGGAGGCACGTCGATAAGCTCAAAACATGCATCGCGATTCACCAATTTTCAACAAGTGGTGTGCAAGTCACATATGCTGCAGTGGTCGGTAAGTGTTTTATTTGTAGACTTTTTGCTAGAGGTTTACATCCTGGTCAAGTGTGGTTTGCATAGTCGCTTTAGCTTTCATGCGGATGTCGTCAGAACTTCTGATCCCAGTTATAACATTTTTGTCTCTCGAAACGTGCCCTAAACACATCTTTGATTTTCGGAAATTTTTAGAAGTATTTTCTTGACATTCTCCCTTTTAAGCACTCAGAGAAAAATATTCAAACATACAGTTGAGTATAGAAACGGAGCCGCTCAATTATTCGCTCTACCTCACGGAAAACGTTACTTATAAAAACCTTTGTTGCGGTGATAACATCATTTATGTTCGTTCGAAGATAGCTGACTTAACCGTACAGGTCTGTACGAATTCACAAGTGTCGCAGCAATTTGTGTAAGCTAGCATCTTCTTTAAAAAAACCGCTTTGAGTGGATTTATCGTTTGAGAGTCTTAATTAGTTCAAAATACTAATTTTGCTATAACATCGATATGCTCGTGTAATACGGCGAGCAATGCATTCTTTGTAATGAGGTATTCGTGCTCATTCGGGTTAATGTACATGCTTCTACTTAAGGGCGTATTAGCATTGATCACTTTACTAGCTGGTTCCTCTAGAATGATAAGGTGGAGACCCTGTAAGATAATGTCTCGGTAATGGAAACGTCCTCCCATTGGTTAGCAAGCCTGCAGTGCAGCTTCTTGGCTTGGCCGTATATATAGGCACAGCAGAAGAGAATCACTGAAATCCCCGTCGCTTGCTGTCAGTCATATTTATTAGCACTGTGGATACGGACTCGTTCTCTTGTCGTAAGCAGCAGTTGTAACGAAGTGACGAAGCCAAGCCGTGACCGAATCAAGCCAAGAGCGTTCTATGCATTCTGTTCAGCTTCTGTGGTCTAAAATGAAAACTAGTATGCTGTCTACCATATGTCATGCAGATTATAAGTGAAATCACTAGGATTCATTTGCCATCATCTCCTATTCTACAACTTGAGTTATTGAACTGAGAACAGCATATAACTTAACTGATACAAAGCAAACGGCTTTATTTCTGGTTCTGAAGCTGCAGTTTATGCAGTCACTAGTTTCAGCCGGATGAAGCTCATTCGGAAGATTTTGTTTCCTAAAATTGGATTTATTAAAATTGGATTATTGGATAGGTAGCTACACATTAAAAATGTTGAATACCTAAATTTTCGTATTGATACACTTGGGTTTGATGACACATCAAAGCTAATATATAACTGAGACTTGGTGTTAGTAAACCATTCTCGCACGTATTATAAATCACTTTTGAAGCAAGTGTCAGAATTGAAACCAGTATTCATAAAAAAAACAGCTGCACAAGAAATCTAATAAGGCATTCGCTAAGTCGTCAAAAATGAATAGTGCCAGATTCCGGCTTGAATATATTCGTTATTATTTTATTATTAATATTAATATTAACAACAGACATGATACAGTGCCCTCAGAGGACTCGTCCTTTCTCTAGGCACTTTAAATCTGCTGCAAAGAGAAACGCGATTGAATCGTGAGTAATATCATGCAATAAACAACATGAAGAACGTGATTAGGGGTGACATGCACATGGTCAGCCTGCAAGTGTGGTCAGAGGCAGCATGCACAGTGTCAGCACCCATAAGCGCAAAAAGAAATAATCCTAGGGACCACTAAGTGCTGTCTTCATAGGTGAGTTTTGAAGGTTTTTTTTAATGTGGTCAAGTCGGGGGATGTCGCGGCACAAGTAGGGAGTGAGTTTCAGGCTTGAATGAGCAGAATAACTAAATGCACGGTCTCCAAAAGATTAGAGTTTTCTATGAGGTAATATGTAATGTAAGGTATATGTAAGCTGTAGGACTCCGAGAGGTGGGTGGTGCAGTGCTTGGCCTGGTGGGGAATTAAATCTGAGAGATAGGCTATAGCCAAAGAATCAAGTGACCTGAAAGTGAGCGACAAAAACTTGAAGGCATTACTTGTCGGGTAGCCAGTGCAGGTGTGTGAGAAGTGGTGTGATGTGGCAACCGCGAAGCTCACGACATACAAGCCTAGCTGCTAAGTTTTTCACCAGCTGTAAGTGCCTGATTGCGTGTGCCGGTCGGCCAGCAAGCACTGAGTTACAGAAGTCAAGAGGTGAAGTCCCAAATGCAGGGTCCAACTTAGATGTGCTATCCTTATCAAACAAATTTAGCAATGTTATGCAGCCAAAAGTAGGCAGACTTGACGTTCCTAGACCATTGTAGAAAAAGATTAAAAAGCTGGGAATAAAGCTTTAATTTTGAATATATTAGATTATCACGTAGCTCACACGTTCAAGATTGCCCGGATAGTGTCCGCCATTTGACAGTGGGACTCTACATGAAAGACATCACAAGCTTCCCGCCCGCTGCTTCCTTTCGGTGGAGCAGCACATTGCTTCTTCAGCACCTCTTCACAGTTATCCAAGCCATTCAAGTTCTGTTTGCAGTCAATGCATACATCGGCTATTATTGCTATGCTGCATGTGCACTTAGTCATTTATTAGCTGTATGACTTACGTTTTCAGCTCAAACAAAAGCACGGAAACTAGTTTGCTCAGTAAGTAAGCATACTAACAGCAATGGCAGCCTCCTCTTGAACCGACCGATGAAAGAAAACGCTGAACCGGTGCTCGTGAACGGCTCGTTCTTGCATCGGCCATCTTTTATTACGACGCTTGCTCCAATCGGTAGCATGCGCCTGGCGAGCTCGCAACATCTTGGAGGGTTATTCACATGCATGACGTGAGCATTAGAAATAGTCAAAGTGGCAGGTAAAAGCCTGGTAGAGGGGCTATATGTTACGGATGCTGCTGTGGATTCAGAAGTCACGTACTCTTTTTTCCCGAGACGGTAGTTAAGGAATCGACTCTCGAACTCAGTTTGAGAGTTATTAATCTATGACTATTCATATTAGTCTGTTTGCAATAAATCTTGGTTTAAGGTTGAGAGATAGGTTTCAAATACTGTACATTTCATTTCGCACAACTTGATAATACGACTGGGGCTATCCACAAAGCCGGAAAGTTGAGTCGTCAGTGGTGCTGCCGTGACTATGCGAAGCAAGGGTCTAAGCAGAGGAACAAAGTTTCCTTTGGAAACCTGTGAGCATTCGATGACGATGCTAGTAACAGCAACCGTTCGGAATTGGATTGTGAATTAAATCGGAACCGCGTGCACTGAAACTTAATAAAAGAAAAGTGTAAGCAGTTCAATTTTAATGGCTGGACATATATGTATGCACACTTATTACAAACGTACTATGTATGTAAACAACAATAATGGCATGGCTAGAGGTGATATGGGCAGGGTCAGCACGCAAATATGGTTTCTGGCAGCATGTGCAGTTTCAGCACGTATACGCACACAAATGACGAATCACACGGAGCCATTGGATGCTGTGCTAATTAGATGCAATTTTAGTTTTTAAACATAGGCGCAGCCATTTGCCATTAAAATAAGACCAGGGCTCTTATAACTTAGTCGTTTTTAATTAAAAAATTCCTTGCTATTCTTGTCTGGCAAAATGTGTCGCCAAATTGTATGCAACTTAATCACGCTTGGGACCTACAGTTTGCGATTACCTCACATAACTAGGCCAGTCATTTAATAATGCCTCACCAAACGCAAATTTTTATTGTTCTAAGACTTGCTAAGCTGCTGCCTGCTTCTATTATCTAAAATGAACCCAATCACTCTGTCCAGCTTAAGTCAAAAGGATCATAAGTGGAATTTCTGCGATATTTTTACCAGAATCTTTGCATCATCTTACCAGAATCTTTTAAAACCTGATTCGTTAAACTTGAGCACAGCAAATCACCTGATAAATACCATGCAAGCTGCTCTAATTATTATTGTAAAGCCTTTTTCGGACGCTGAAGTAATTACCAACATTTTCAGCTGTATGGTTCCCATTTGTATTAACCTATATTACTAAAGATTAGATAGTGTAGTAAGACGCCTGATACGTATGCCAACTCAATGCTAACCTATAACCAAAAGGCGTTTTAGGTTGGCATTCTTGCACATAAATAAATAGAATGAATGCAATTAATTTGCATAGAGCCATTAGACCAATGTAATCTCTATTTAGGCACGTTACCTATGCCCTGTGGCTCGAGCTTACAACCTAGGCCACACCTCGGTCCGAATGGCGTATTGTCTGTCACTTGATGAACCAACGGAGCTATTGCAGCAGTATCTCCTGGTGCAGCAACTTGTTTCAAACAATGCAAACATTAAAGTCTTTTTCAAAATTGGCTCCAGATACTAATTTGAATATTTTCATTAGTCCGTTGACTTATTTGAGACTCTTCCAAATGTCATTGAGCTTGAGGTAGCAGTGTAGCTGAAAAAATCGCTATTTGAAAACCTTGCTTTCTGGATAGCAGTCTACAAAAGAGCCTAACTTAAACCGATTTCCGTTCCCAGACGTCCATTAAAATAGCTTTCAAACGGCACAGTAAAACTCGCAATTTGAATTTCCTAGTCAGCCATACATTCCAAAGTATTAAAGTGGCCGGATTGCGATCTCTTACCTGATTTTGAGGCTGAACACAAAAGAACAAGTAAGTATCCTGCCGGCAGCAACCATGCTCCCGAGCAGCAGCTCATTTTCGCCGCCAGAGCAGCCACAGCTTTCAATAGTGTTGAAGCAGTCCTAAAAGCCAAAGCACACACATACTTAGCTATATTTGCATGCAGTTATTGATTAGCTTAGTGCGTTGTATTTTCCGTTCGGATAGCAACAATGCAATGTCTTCGCTTTATAAATAAATCTATAAATTCTAACGCCAGCGTCTGTCGGTAAATCGCTGAGAAATCGCAGCACTTCTGCTCGTGAGAGACTTATTTATGCATCGCCGAAATTTTTGTTGCGATGCTTGTGCCTATACGCAGTGTGCACCTAGCGAGCTCACAAGCATTAAATATTGCGATTCAGATGCATGGTGGAGGCGATGAAATCCGTCAGAAAATTGCATTTAGAAGCCTCAATGAGTCTTCATGACTTGGATACCATTAGGGATTAAGAAATCCCGTGCTCCCTCGTCCTGATACGGGAGTCAAGGACTCAGCCGTTGACCTCAGCAGGAGAGACATGGAGGCACGTCTTGTTATCTTAGTGATTTCACGGTCAGTTTCTGTTAAAAGCTGGGAAATAGTTGCCAACTATTTTCTCTTGCGTCTAGCTCACTCAGATGACATGACTAGGGTTATTTCTAGAGCAGCGAGATTGCATCAATGTTGGTGTCAACCCCACACAGCCCATCACTGATGCAAGTAGCATAATACATGGAATTTGTTGCTCACTTTTTAACATGCGATTGAATGTGAACCGATCAGCTGGAATTGAATTGCAACGTGTAAGTGTAAGATTGTGCTTTGAATTTTTAAACGACTTTCAATTTGCCTCCGCCTGTCTACATTCCTTGACAGACAGAACAGTATGCTAAGTAGCCTAAAGTAACTGAAAGTAGGCAGACTTGAACGTTGACCTAATAAGGACATCTAGCGAAAGGTCACTTTGCAACAGGAAGCCTATGTTGGGTGCAGACTCAATAGAAGTGTACCCAGGCTGGGTTCGGTTGGCTGGGACCGGACGGCTTTAGTGAGGGTTAGGGTCACCGGCTAGGCCGGGGTCGGACCCTACGGCATGGCCGGATGTATGCGGTGACGTGAGGTCACCGGGGCTCTTGGGTACTGGAAGTTGGCCAAGTAAGCCGTGGTGTTGGAGGCTCCTGGTCTCGCCGATTTATGCACCTGGATTCATGCAGGCGTGCTCCGGCGATGCTGCCACGCACGCAAAGGAACGAGTACCCAAGGCCCGAGCGGAGCTGGATAGCTCGCTCGTTGTTGACTTGTTTATACCGCGTCCCCCGTGTAGCCTGTTCGTGACCCCCCCCCCTGTGTGTTGGCGTCTTTCGGTGGAAGCTTACGACTGTGGTAGTTGTCGACTCGGACTAGCCAGCAGTTACTCAGCCAGCCGGGTTTTGGACGGCGTACGCTCGTACTGTTGGATTCGGAGTCGGTACAACGACAGGACTGAAGAAGCCGACTGACCCCAATTAACACGTTTGTTCGCGCTTGCTGCCTCGTCTTGCGCCCCCGTAGTGTACTGTGTATAGGACCCTCCCTGTAGACTTGTTTAGTTGCTCTGTTGTTGTTGGCGCATGCGTTATAAAGATGTTTAACCTGGCGGCCGCTCGTCTTACCCTAGCTCGGCGGCATGGCGAGCGGCAGCGTGGCCGGAGTATGCGGATATGGCGGGAAATAGCCTTTGACTCCTAGAACCCGGTTACAGAAGAGATGCTGGCAGACTTGATTTGGAGTGGAAAATTTACTATTTCTGAATCATACTTGGTTGGCCCATGATTTTTAAGTTTCATTGTTCACCTAATAAAATACTTCTGCCAGCCACGAGAGGATGTCATCAAAACATGCAGCAAGTGAGTTGAGAGAATTTGACATGCCGGAAAGATCAAAGCAGAGGTACATCTGGGTGTCATCTTCGTAGAAGTTAAAGCCTGAGTTGTGCCTGGCCATCACGCCGGGACTAGAGATATTATAAGCCATGTAAAAAACTGGACCAAGCATAAAGCCCTGAGGACCCGACATTTCAGACGTTCTTAGGATGATCTGTTCATTCACATCAATACTCTGGGATCTTCACTGATATAGAACCTGAACTGTCGCAGTGAAACGAGTAGGTGAAACGAGAGGCGCTCGAGAAGGACTTGGTGATTCATGGTAATTTAAGCTTGCCATCTGATGAAGATGGAGCAGAAAAATTAGAGAGACTCTACCTTAGTCTGCATCCTTAGGTAGGTCTTGGTACGGTCAAATGATCGTTAAACAGCTGACAGCTGGGTTTGTTTAGGTCTAGAAACCGGACTCTAACTTATTAGCTAGGTGTGAACTATCAGTCTAAGATGTCTGTGACGACTGGTTTTCAATTTCTTTTATCTGAAAGATTGAAAGACAAGCAGGTGGAATTGTTCCGGATCTTTCGATCTAGATTGTTTTATTGAGCAGTAGCCTGACTGCAACCTTTTTGGAAGGTTTGAGTCTCTATCCGATGCTAATGCCATTATAATCATTTTGTTAATGCATGGCAGCAGCCGTTCCATGCATCAATGAGTCAGGACGGTGGATACAGGGTGTAGAAGCATATTCGTCTTGTTTCATTTGTGTATAAACATTGTAATGGAGTTATTCATAGCCTAGTCTTCAATGTAGTCGTGAACACACTGCACGTGAGTCTGCATCCATTGAAAGAAGCATCTTTTGCGAGTGGCTGCAGGTAGGTTACAGCCGAAGTTGTTAGCAACGAAAGGGTGAGGGCTGAGCAAAGAATTCGTCACAAAACGAAAAATCTTATATAAACACACAGGTAATGAGTGTTCTTTGGGACACAGCTGAAGGAGCCGCTAGGTGCGGCACCCACCTCGGTCTTAGCTTGTGGCTTCCCCTATGGTGGATTGAAAGTCAGAGTGGCCGCTGAACTCAGCTGCATTACTATTAAAATGCAAATCATATAAGAGCAAATGCTACCGTTTACTCAACTATCCGAGCTAAACGCTAACTTAATCGCCCTCGCTCTTTCTCTCTACCCTCCCTCTCTCCCTCCTTCTCCCTCTCTATCTCTCTGTATCACTTCCCCCATCTCTCGCTCTCTCTCTCTCTCTCTCTCTCTCTCTCTCTCTCTCTCTCTCTCTCTCTCTCTCTCTCTCTCTCTCTCTCTCTCTCTCTCTCTCTCTCTCTCTCTCTCTCGCTCTCTCTCTATCTCTCTATCTCTTTCCCTCGGCTGGAGTGATTTTATAGTTGATAAGTGACCGTACTTCTTCCCTCATGAACGTAAAAGCAGCCACTGTTAATGATTTTATGCAAATAAAATTAGTACCTTACGGTCATCTGGGACGCACAGCTAATAAGATGCAGCTATTTCTGCTTGCAGACCCTCTCTTTCTCTATGTCTCTCTCTCTCTCTCTCTTTCTCTCTCTCTCTCTCTCTCTTTCTGTACCTCTCTCTCTCTCTCTCTCTCGATATATATATATATATATATATATTTATGTATATATATATGTGTGTGTGTGTGTGTGTTTTTGTGCGCCCGCGTGTGTGTAAAGCTGCTAATTAAAGCTAGAAAGCCTCTCCGGAATGCCGAAAGATGGGGCTTTTCAGGTGGGAAGATTAAGCAGCAGCTTCTTCAGCGACGGAACTACTATGATTCAGTGAAGCAAGTCCAAGGATACAAGCTTCTCGTTTACACACACACACACACACACACACACACACACATAAATAAATAAATAAATAAATAAATATATATATATATATATATATATATATATATATATATATATATATATATATATATATATATATATATATATGTATATATATATATAGGGTTGTGGCAGCGATCGTCGAGAAATGGTGCTGCACGGCCAGATTGAAAGCGATCCACTGGAAAGATCCCTATCAACCAAATGTTACTTGCTATTAAATACTAGCGTCGCTAGCATTCAAATTTGTAACGACTGACTGAGCGGGATTCTGCTCAATACTCACTCAAGGACACGATGCCAGTTGTTCCGAAGCCTGAAACAAAAAATATGCGATGAAAAAAGCATTTGAAAGCAGTCAATCGCTCCTTACAATCGCGTGTCGCACTGGAGCTGGGTGGGAATCGGCCCCAATTTCATCATAGCCTTCGAGTTGCTCACCGATTGACTCAGCCACTCGAAACTTAAGATTTTTCTAACTCCCACACTATCTTTTCTGCGTAATAGTTAAAGTAGACCTTCACTTGTAACGTTGATGGCAAATGATACAACTTGTTGGTTTTCGTACATGCAAGATAAAAGAAGGACATATATTTATGTATATAAATATACTCATACACTCACACACACACACACACACACACACACACACACACACACACATGTGTGTGTGTGTGCGTGTGTGTGTGTGTGTGTGTGAGTGTGTGTGTGTGTGTGTGTGTGTAATTAATTTGGGTTTAGCCCAAAGAGTTAAATCTCTATCCTGGCACTTTTCATTTGAATCAATGCTCGAGTCCACTAACTCATTCATTCCAGGTAAGAACAGTGACCTGAGTCAATAAGGACAAGGTGAACTCGAAAAAGGTTGCCTTAAGTAGGCAAATCGGAATCGCATTTCCGAATGCTAAAACTGAAGCAATAAGGGCAGATACCGTTAAAATATTAAAACGTGCTCCTGCAACGTGTGCTACTCCTAACATTCTAACCTTTCAGAAGTATTTCGTTGCACAGAAAACCTATTCTTGGTCAGGAAACTGCACTCTAAGATCGGTTTTCTCAGGCCGAGATAGCAGTTTTGACGAGAACCTTGGGTGGCCAGTGCCATGGCTGCCTTTTTCTGAAAGTGAGGGGATATAGGTAACTATTTTCTAATAGGCTGCACGTACCATCATTAGCTTTATCGACGTCGGTGCCGGTTTGCAGTGCGGATGCTTACCGTTTGCATCTGCTTTCATCTGCTTCCATCTGCTGCAAGCCTTGCTGCTCAGCTGAGGCTTCCTTAATTTACCCTTAATAGAGCTGATTGTGGTGGCCGGGGCGGTCGATGTAGATGCGATCTGTGAGGGTTGAACTAGTTGCTGGCGTCGTAGCCAGCAGACTCGTGGTAGGTGGAGTTGTGGTCAGCAGAGTCGTGGTCGGCTGAGTCTTTATCGCCGGAGTAATTTTCAGCGTCGATACTGTCTCAAATGCCCCAGTTTCTGTAATTATTAAAATTATCAGTGTTTTTTAAGTAATTTTTTATTACTTATCATCCGAGAAACGATATCAGTAGTTTCTTGATTTCGAAGTAGGGCGTAACTGCGGTATTTAATTTATGAACTTTGGTCTTGAGCTTTGGCTTGCGTTGTAATAAGAGTGCATAGTTTATGCATTCGCGTTGAAAATCAGTAAATGGTGCAGCGACTTTACTCATTTGCAGAAATTATCACACGCTCTTTTCCCCCTAAGTCAAGACAAAAGTGAAGCCTGGACGTGGAGAGCCCAGAATACTGCATTGCAAGTGTGATACAAATAATTTTACAATTGCACGTCGGGGACACTGCTGCATAAAGAGCTACGTGACTATTCCGTTCAGTAGGGCACTAGATGACGAGCTAATCAATTCTTTTGACGTTTTATATAACATACATACCCGAAGCTGAAGACAGCGGCCTTGCGATGGTTGAAGACGTAAAAAAGATGTATTCTTTCCGTGTTAACCGAAAACCTTAAAAATAAAAAAACGAGCAGCTCAGCGAACATTTTTTTATAATCCGCTTTGGTCCATACCTATTGCATCAATGAAATTGATTGTGAAATTCAATGGTGGTCCAACGAAGCTCAGTAAGCTGCACGTTGCATTTACTCCTTCATCGAAGTGAATCGCCATGCACTGGACGTCACTGAAGCACTTGAAGCCAAACGCCATTAAAGTCGGTGCTGGAAGCTGTGTGAGAACAGCATTTCCGCTCACCGGCAGGGTTAGGAGGCTGCCAACCGTTGTAGGGACAAAAGTCTTACTGCTGCTATTCGGTGAACCTTACACGAGTAATATGGCATACCCTGCAAGCGTATTCATTAAGACCTCGCCAGGAATTTAAGGCATTTCAAAAACCCAGACTCTCCCTTCTTTTGGATCTCTTGATTAAGATTTCATTGTAAATATACAAGAATGAGATGCAGCCACGAACAAAAGGAGCGAATAGATGAATTGATTTACGGCATGGCTATTTCAGTTTATTCTATCTGTTAAGACTTCGCAAAAGAGTGGAGTCGAGCAGTGGCATACTCGCTCACACAGGATTAGTTGAGTCCTGAACTTGCTGGTGTCTCACATGTTTTTGCTGAGCGAGACGCACACGAAGAGGCATAGCAAATGCCAGCAAAGCGGGCAAAGCCTCAGCAAAGCAATAGCATGCATAGTGCCCCACACGTGCTACACCGATAAGATAAAGGTAATGACAGATTTTGGTTGGGTTTGACTTTGCTGACATCAAGCGTCGGATATCTTAATTATCCTTGATTAGTACTTTATAATTATTAATTATCCGTAATCATGGAAACAAACAGAAAAATTGTCTAAACGAAATAGGATATTTGCTTTGCCGCAATTAATGCAAGCATAAGTGAACATGCATTTCAAATTTCACTCCGGCAGGTGAAGTATTTGCCAAATTATGTCGTTTACGATGCCATAACCGACCAAGGGTAATGAAGCTGTATAAAGGTGTGCCAGCCCTCAGCACGAACTGTCTTCGGGCTGGGTAGTGCGACCGAGCACCAAGTCAGCTGGCTCCAACACCAAAACCTTTTTTTCAAGCTACGTCGGCCATGCCCAGTCTACACACACTAGACGGCTGCCGGCTCAGAGGAATCTAGACCTCCCCTTCAGCTCTACTCCTATGGCAGCCCTTACGTTCAATGCGTGCGTTGTTTTTCGCACTGTCAGGACACTGCTCATCCCGAGCCCACCCAACAGCTGGTGGCAGTTTGTGGTAGATTTTTTCCCCACAGGTGCCACCAATCCATGTATTAAGGTGAGAATGCCGAGTAACTTGCCGAGTCATCGTCTGCCCTTTCACCGGTCGCGAGCTTGTGGCTGCTGCGTAGGCAGTCTGAGAGAGAGAGAGCCTCCCAATGTCTCCTCCCAATGTGGTCGGAGGCTGCAAGAGTCGTGTTCTTTCACAGAAAGTCACAAGGATGCACGTCAATATGGTCAAAACATGTATCGCAATCCACTAATGTTCGACAAGTAGTGTAAAAGTCGCATATGTTGCAGAGGTTGGTAAATGTTTTATTTGGAGACTTTTCGCTTGCGGTTTACATCCTGGTCAGGTGGGGTGTGCATAGTCGTTTTAGCTTTTATGCAGAAGTCGTCAGAACTTCCGATCCAAGTTATAACACTTTTGTCTCTCGATAGGTGCCATAAACACAGGTTTACATGTCGGCACAAAGTCACAAGTGTCGCAGCAGTTTGTGTGAGCTACCATCGTCTTTACAAAAGCAGTTTCGGGTGGATTCATCGTTTCTAAGTCACGATTGGCTTAAAGCACTAATTTTGCTACGTCATCGATGTGCCCCGGCAATACGGCGAGTAATTGCATCCTTTGTAACGAGGTGTGCACGATAATTCGGGTTCGTGTAGACGCCTCTACTTATGTTCGTATTAGCGTTTCGCACTTTACTTTTTACTAGCTGGGCCCTCTAGAGTGATAAGGTGGAGACCCTGTAAGATAACGTCTCGGTCATGGCGACGCACTATCGTTGGTTAGCAAGCCTGCAGAGCGAGCTTCTTGGCTTGGCCGTATGTATAGGCAGAGCGGGATTGAATGACAGAAATCCCCCGTCGCTCGTAGTCAGTGATATTGCTCAGGGCTGCTGATACGGACTCGTGGTCCTGTCGTCGGTGCAGCTGCTGTAAATGAGTGACGTAACCAAGCCGCGACCAAAGCAAGCCAATAGCGTCTCAATGTAGCTGATCGCGGCTGTCATCCTTGGTCTGAGAGTCTCTTGTACATGGTGATCCATTGTCGTGCCAAAGATTTCATATTTGCCAGGATGCAGCTTCGCGTGTCGCACAAAGGCAGCAGCGGACGGCGACAGCTGCATTTCGACGTCACAATCTTCTCGCATTGATTTCACTATCGCAGGTTTTCCGGAGGCACTCGGTATACCGCGAGAGCCCGACATTCCCGAGAGAGAGAGAGAGAGAGAGAGAGAGAGAGAGAGAGAGAGAGAGAGAGAGACAAGGGGAGCACAGTCAGCTCCTTTTTGTGGAAAAATGTAATGAGTTCAACAGCAACTTGTAAAGAGCTCAGATGTCCTCGTGGCGTGTAGTCTCTTCGCCTATAAGCTACCTAGGCATTCGTGCAGCACTCAGCATCAGGGCAGCAATCACAAATCACTAGTCGTGCTCAGTGGGTCCATGCTTCATTGGTAATGATGCCCATCGGCTGGGACTGGAACCGTTAGGAGCACTCTAGTTGCAGCCACGTAGGACGTTCGTGCTCACGGGAGTCACCGAACCCCAATGCTGCCCTAGCTGCTGCGAATCGACAAGAACAACAGGTCAACTCTTCTTCATTCTGTTCAGCTTATGTGGCCTAAAATGAACACTGGCATGCTGTCCACCCTATGTCATGGAGATTATAAGAGGAATCGCTAGGATTAATTCGCCATCATCTCATATTATAAAACTTCAGTTTTTGAACCGAGAACAGCATACTTTTCACAAATACAATGCTAACAGCTTTATTAATGGTTCTGAAGCTGCATTCAATGCAGTAACTGGTTTCAGCCGGATGAAGCCCATTCATAAAAAATGTTTCCCTAAAATTGGATGGCGTAGCTAGACATTAAAAATGTAGAATACTTAAACGTGTATTGATACACAGGAGTTGGATGTCAAACGTAAAAGCTAATGTATAACTGAGATTTGGTATTAGTGAACCATTCTCGCACGGCACGTATTATTATTTCAAAACAAGTGTCAGCATTGAAACCAGTTTTTCAAAAAGAATACCGGCACAAGAAACATAATAAGGCATTCCTAGATCATCAAATAAGAATAGCTGCAGATACCGGCTTGAATGTATTCGTTACTCTTTTATTAGTAATATTATTATTAACAACACACTTGATAACTCAGATAACTCGATCTCTCTAGGCACTTCACATTTTCTGAAAAGAGAAACGCAATTGAATCCTGAGTAACATCATGCAATAAACAGCATAAAGAACATGATTATGGGTGGCATGCACACGGTCAAGCCTGCAATTTTGGTTGGTGGCAGCAGGCAATGTATCAGCACCCATAAGCTTAATAAGATGAAATGTATAGGGACAGTCAATGTTGTCTTATTAGGTGAATTGTTAAGTTATTTATAAATGTGGTCAAGTCAGGGAATGTCGTTGCACAAGTAGGGAGAGAATTCCAAGCTTAGCGAGCATAAGAACTGCAAGCACCGTTTCCAATGGACTACAGTCTCCTATGAGCTATAGGTAAGCTTTAGGACTCGGAAATGCGGGTGGTTCAATGCTTGACCTGGCGGGGAAGTAAAGTAAAGGGAATTTGAAGTCTGAGAGATAGGTTGGAGCCAAAGAATCAAGTGACCTGAAAGTGAGCGACAAAAACTTGAACTCAATCTATTACTAGTCTGGTAGCCAATGCCGGTCAGCGAGAAGTGGTGTGATGTGGCAACTGTGAAGCTCACGACATACAAGCCTAGCTGCTAAGTTTTTTACAAGCTGCAAGTGCCTGATTGCAAGTGCCAGTTTTCCAGCAAGCAGTGAGTGACAGAAATCAAGACGGGATGTCACGAATGTAGGGACCAACTTAAATGTGCTATCCTAATCTAAACAAGTTTACCACTGTTAGGCAGCTGAAAGTCGGCAGACTTGACGTCCATAGATAGTTGGTAAACTATCTCAAAAAATTAGGAACAAGGCTTTAATTTTGAATTAATTAGATTATCACATAGCTCACATATACGAAATTGACAGGATGGTGTCTCCCATCTTAGAGTGGGACAATACATTAATGACCTCACAAGCATCCCGCCCTCAGCCTTCTTTCTAGGGAACAGCATACTCGTTCTTCGCCACCTGTACACAGTTATCCAAACCATTCAAGTTCATTTTGCAGCCAATGCATACATCGGCTATATTTGCCAAGCTGTATAGGCAGGCAGTCATTGATTAGCAGCATGATCCACGTTTTCCATTCAAACAGTAGCACGGAAGCTTGTGTGCTCAGTAAATAAACATACGAACAGTGATGACAGCCTCCTATTGGACCAACTGCTGAAAGAAAAAGCTGAACCTTCGCTATTAAAAGGCCCGTTTTCGCATCGGCCATCTTTTATTAAGACGCTTGCTCCAATGGGTAGCATGCACCTGGTGAGCTCGTAACACCTTGTTGGGTTATTCACATGCATGACGTGAGCGTTAGAAATGGTTAAACTGGCAGGTAAAAGCCAGGTAGGCTCTATATGTCACGGATGCCGTTGTGGACTCAGAAGTCACGTACTCCCTTCCCTGAGATGGGAGTTAAGGAATCGACCCTCGAACTAAGTTTGAGAGTAATTAAGTTATGACTATTTATACGGCTCGTTTGCAATAATCCTTGGTTTCAGGTTGAGAGATCGCCATCACTTTATATTTAATTTCGCACACCTTGATAATACGACTAGGGCTATCCACAAAGCCAGGAAATTGAGCCGTCATTGTTGCTGCCATGCCCATGCTAAGCAATGGCGTAGGCAGTGGGTCAAAGTGAGAGAGACGGTGATGTGGCAGTGATGTCAGCAGCACAACAGTGACGGTTATATCAGCAGCACAACAATAGTGTGTCCGGATACGATGCTCGATGCGTGACTTGCTTGTTTAAAGTTGGATGAGAGACTTGCTTTCCTAGAGAGGGGGAAGATCCGGCCCACAATTGACAGAATTGGTCATGTAACTCGTCCATATGGGGCGCCCGCATTCGACCCGCCATGCCACTTCAGTGAAATGCAGACAAAAAATAAGCTTGCTACGTCAGGTAAAGCTTTAACGTTTCTTGTTATTGATCATTATTGTCACAGTCATCAAATTTAATCACAAGTTATTGTATTAAAATCTGCTGAATACTCACTCAAGTGCACGATTGCTGGTGTTCCGAAGCCTTCAGCATGAATCATATTAAACTTATAGACAAATCAAGTGCGGTGAATCGCACTAAGATTAGGAAAGCATGTCGCCGGCGCTATTACCATCGTCTTCGAGTTGTGCGACGACCAATAGATTGAGCCTCTCATCTAAATTCAAGATTCGCTGCTCACTATCGTCTTCTCGTAACAGTTAAAGAACACGCTCACTGGTCATAATGACGCTAATGCGGCTAACGATAAAGCCGTCTCGCTTTTGCACATGCAAATTGAAAGAAATTTGTAATGCCTAATTTAAGCATGTGTGGCTCAAGCACTTAATCTGTATCCAGACGCTGCACATGTACCGTAGGGCCGTAACCCACTAACTTAATCGTCCATTGCAAAAACCCTGACCTAAGTCAATAGGGACAAAGTGAACTTCAAATTTGTTGAAATAAGTTAGCAGGATGAGCCACGAATCGGAGTCTTCCGAATACTAAAAATGAAGCAATACATTTAGATATCCTGGAAGTCATTAAAACGGTTGCTCCCGCACGGTCTACTACTCTTGACGTTCTTGCTCGTCAGAGATGTCATCACTGCATCATCCACCAAGAAAAGCTATGTGCAAAGGTCTTGAGCATGCAACATGTAATGGACAATGTAGTTTAAACAGTCAATGTGATAAGGTGTCGTGAGCTAAACCACAGACAATTTCAGGCTTTCCTTAAAGAGTTAGGATCAGATCATTGCGATGTTATTTATTTCTGCCAAGTCCGTTGGCTAAGTAGGGCAAACACGTTAGCCAGGTTTTGGTCACTTCGGGACGAAAATAAAACATTTATGAAAGAAAAAGGAAAAGATGTTGGCTTCCTCGATGACCAGCAGTGGTTGAATGATTTGGCTTTTTGGTGGACATGACCAAACATATTGGAGATCTTAATGCAAAACCCCAAGGTAAGGGAATTGGTCCATAAATGTGTGAGTGTGTTTTCGCGTTTGTGCAAAAGGTTAAACTTTTCCGGAAACACTTAGATCAAAAGAAACTGTTATATTTCACAACACTAGCAACAAGATCGCCTGAAACTCTGGCTCATATGAAGTACTCCACTCTTGTTAGCAAACTTGTTGATGAATTCGTTGAGAGGTTTCAGGATTTCCAACGACATGCGGATGACATGAACATGATTAGTAATCCATTTAATATCGATCCCTCTGATGCACCTGATGAATTTCAACTCGAAATAATCCACATTCATAATGACAGCAATTTAAAAACTGCTTATGATTAGCATGACCTTGTTACCTTTTACAAGCAGTATGTTTCATCAGAGTCTTTTCCTAACCTAGCCGAATATGCTCGCAAGTGTCTTGCACTTTTTGACAGAACATATTGTTGTGAACAACTTTTTTCCAGACTGTAAAATGTGAAAAAAAGACTCGATCCGTTCTCACAGATGAACATTTATTAGGAATCCTTAGAATTGCAACACCTACTGTTGCAGCAGATGTAAACTTTTCATGCAAACAGAAACAATGCCTAATATATCATTGATGCCTGCAGTGCAGAAGACATTGAATACGAGTGGCGGTTAATTAATCCGAAGACATTAATATTATGTGAGTCCTTGTCATGTAATTTTGTAAGTTTTACAAGTTTCTGTCTTCATGTTATTAAAATAAAAATCCAAAAAAGAAAAAGATTGACAATACTATCTATCGAACTATTTTCCAGGACACACGATTTAACATTTATTATTTATTATTTTTAATTATAATTATGCTAAAAATACAATTGTATTGCGGTTTATTTATTAAGTATAATAGTAATAGTCATACTGAATTACGATCTTGTTTTCCCATGCAGTTGACTACGCCAATTTACATGTGGCCCCTGGGCCTTTTAAATTTTTGAAATGGGGCCCCCAACACAAAAAGGTTAGACAACCCTGACCTAAACGGAAGCAGCAGCTATCGATTGGTGGAAGCATTGGGCAGTTCGTTGGGAGGACGCTGGGAGGACAAGGCTTGGCAACTGCTAGTGCTTTCTGTTTGCGAACCGTTTGCTCGGGTTCCCTTGAGTCCAAAAAAATGTCGATGCCGACTGAACTGGTCACCACCTCGGCCAGTGCCGAGCTGCAGCACAGCAGGTTGGCTGGACGGCGAGAAGCAGCGAATGAAAAGGGTAAAGGGAATAAGGTTTGAGTATAGGCTTTGACGGAGCTACGACAGTGGTCAGAGAGTGAGGTAGAGCCTCGCATTCACGGCTTTTTGCTGTAGCTCACAGAAAGGCTCGCAATCCGGAAGTAGTTGCAGCTGCTTTCCAGAAGTGGTCTGAGCGAGATCTCTCGAGCTAATGATCGGCTGCATTGTAGCCTTGAACGATCGTAATATAAATGTATTACGAACGTCATGAAAGCGATGAGCATCTTACAAAAATATGGACAACTCATAAGATTTTCACGTCTCTGCCCTCGGTCTCAGCTTTCAGTTGCATCGCACAGAGGAGGCTCTTTGTCTTCTGCAGACTTGTGGCAACCGACAGCTATGGTAGCCTCAATGTATCTCAACGTGATCTATTCGATACAAAGATGCGACAGGCATTTGTTATGTGGCCCATTCACATAAATGACCAAAGGGATTATGGGATTAATTCATGGCTGAGATTGTTCGAATGCCAGTGCCTAACGTTCACCTCGTCTGAGTAGTGTCGGTATAGAGAAGTGTGACGTCACCCGAAGGTCTTTTTGTTTGGTTCCCAAAAATCGTTGAGCACCGAACAGAAATGAAAGTGCACTAGTGGATCATGAACGTAGAATGAGGGAAGGGCGAACGGGCTAAGAGTGTGGAAGTCGTTGCAGTGAGCAATTAGAAGCTAGGAAGCTTAGAAGCTATACCACTGCACTGGAATATTGGCTTGCATCTGCTTATTCTCAGCTTCCGTCGGCCAGACTAGCTCCAAACTTAGGATAGTGAGTCGCGATATCTAGGCAAGACGGTTGCCTTTCTCGACCTCGATCCCCAGGTCGTGGGTTCGAATCCTGGGTTAGGCGATCCTTTATCGCCACTGCAAGCGGTGGTGAAAGCCATAAAGGCTCTCTGTCACTAGGCGAAAGAAGCTTTTAAATCACCTAGCACGTACTTTCGACGAGACGTATCATACCGTGATACAAGTCTGGTCATCTCGGTTCAATTGTGTCGTACAGCTGTTTTTAATTTAACCCCGGCTTGTCTTTCTCTTATCTTTCTCTTATCCTTTCGCGAACCTTTCCTTTTTCTGATCCTTTTTATATGAACATTCCCTTTTCCTTATCTCGAGTATTAATGCAGTCTTGAGATGTTTCAGCTCGTAAATGGATCACAGCTTCCCTTAGCAAAAATGACCAGTCTTGTGGAGTGACTGTCAATCGCCGAAAAGCAATTCGCGACTTGCCCCTGCGACAATTGCCATTTGGATCGATCTATAATCTGTAGAACAATCCTTCGTACCCTTATGGCCGAAAGCTAAATTAACGATCTTGGATGAAATAAATTTAATGATAATAATAATAATAATGTACTTGATAAAGCGCCCTCAGGGAACTTAATCTCTTTCTAGGCGCTTTACATTTGCTGCAAAGGGAAATGCAATTAAATAGTAAGTAAAATCATGCTTGAAAAACAAGCAAAATGATTAACATGGTTAGGGGTGACACGCGCAGGGTCAGCATGCAAATGTGGTTAGTGGCAGCATGCACAGTGTCAGCACTCATTAGCACCTGAAGGACGAATCACAGGGACCCACTAAATGCTGTCCTAAATAGGTGTGTTTTAAGTTCTTTTTAAATGTGGTCAGGTCAGGGGATGTTCTGACACAGGTCGGGAGGGGGTTCCAAGCTTTGGGAGCATAGAAACTTAATGCACGGTCTCCAAAGAATTTGAGGTTTGTGCGAGGTATCTCTAGACTGTTGGATTCCGAAAAGCGGCTGGTACGATGCTTAGCCTGATGGGGGAATATGTCGGAGACATAGGCTGCAGCCATAGAATGAAGGGATCTAAAAGTGAGCGATAAAACCTTGAAGTCAATCCGTTGCTTGACTGGTAGCCAGTGCAGGTCGGCGAGAAGTGGAGTAATGTGGCAACTGCGACGCTGACGACAGACAAGCCTAGCTGCAGAGTTTTGCACCAGCTGCAATCGCCTGATCGCACATGCTGGTAGGCTAGTGAGCAGTGAGTTGCAGAAGTCAAGACGAGATGTCACTAATGCATGGATCAACTTAGACGTGGTATCCTTATCTAAGCAAGCCCAAATTTTAGCAATATTATGAAGCTGAAAATAGGCAGCTTTGACCGTGGAGCTGATATGGTCATCTAACGAGAGGTCGCTTTGGAATATGACACCTACATTTCGAGCTTTTTCGACAGGAGATATGCTGGCAGAGCCAATTTTGAGCGTCAGCCTTTGCAATTTCTGAATTAAACTGGCTTTGCCCATAACTAGTAAGTTAGTTTTGTCATCGTTTAGTCTTGAAAAATTTGCTGCCATCCATGTGTGGACGTCATCAATGCATGCAACAAGTGAGTATAGAGAATTTGAGGTGCTCGAAGGCTGGAAGGGATCAAAGCAATAATTTGGCTCATCCAGCCGTCGAATGGTACAGGGACGTTGGTTAAGACTAACCAAGATAACGGAGTCCTCAAATATGTTGGTAAAGATGTAGCTGCAGCATTCCTTAGAACAAGGCAACATGTCTTGGTGCTTTAATGACCGGCTTGACAATCGTTAACGTTGAAATGGAAATTAATTTAAATGGCAGTCTCATTTGCATCAGCGGCCCGTCACATTTTTTAACTTTGCTCGATGTAAAAGTTCATCTGAAAACTTTAACTACCAATTATGTCAAAAGAACAAACCGTCTAGAAGAGCTGTTCTAAACCCTCCTGATGCAGCTTCCCTCTAATGCAGTTCGTCATTTTCTGGTGACTACCCAATCAATGCATAATTTCTGATTTTCTTAGACAACCCTTGTGAAAACGTCATTCAACCCCTAAAGGGGTCGGGACCCAAAGCTGGAGAGCTGCTGGTCTAGAAGAACGTGAGTCAATATGCGAAGGACTGGGAATAGTCCCAAGGATTTCTCTAAAGTGGCCCACCAATAGCCTAATGCGAATGACCTGAAGGGGTTTGTAAATAATTGCATTCGCTCAGCGGCCTATCGGACAGGACAGCCGCCGGGAGAACCAGATGGGAAGTCAGCCACGATTTCGGCGTATAGGCCGTGCAAGGGCGTGCCTGCGGGCCTCGTCCAGCTGCACCGTGCCAGTGCACGAGAACCTATGCCGAAGGGCTAGAATCGCTCGAGTCCTCGTTCGGAGCGCAGCTAGCAGCCGCACAGTAGCACGTGGGCCTGCTCAGGGGATCACCGACCGCAGCAGTAGCATCGGGCTGTCATGGCGATCTTTGAGACGTTGTGCTGCCCACCCAAATCGACGGAGATCCACTGGTAGGGAGCATTATGGGTGTGAGCTATGGTAGTGATACTGCCGTCGAAAGCGTACCCGGGGTTGCAGCACCACGTGGGCACGTCAGGATAAAACGTTGACAGGGACACCGTCTTGTCTGAAGGAGATAGAAATTATGATGAGTCATGAATCGGAAAACCTCGGGATACTATAACTAGAGCTATTTGGAATAAGACAGCCTTGAAGTCAATAAAAAGTGCTCCCGAAAGCTGAGCTGTTTCATAACGCACTCAATTTTCAGAAGCATTTTGACCCAAACCTGATTCGTAGACAGATGACTGCAAGCAGAAACATTGACTATTGTCATGCTGGGATAACTGTGAGCACTTGCAGCGAGGAGTTAGGCGTCCTGACTCTTTGTCGTCAGCGGCCTGTGCCATAGACAGTAGTCAGGCCCGCAGTAGTTCCTTGACAATGAGAGACCTGGTTAAAAATGACAGACCCGGTTACCTTTTTAACGCTGTGAGCATGCCAGCTTATGGATTTCCTACTTTGTCGCTGCTTGGGAGTGACAGACAGTGACGTTGTCGTTCGAATCCACTTCAGCAACTGCAAGCCTTGTTACGGAGCTGCTGCTTTAATAATTGACATCGATTAATAATAAAAATAATGCACTTGATAAAGCGCCCTCAGAGAACTCCAACTCTTT
The DNA here is from genome assembly GCA_009760855.2 of Cristatella mucedo. Taxonomy (NCBI): domain Eukaryota; kingdom Metazoa; phylum Bryozoa; class Phylactolaemata; family Cristatellidae; genus Cristatella; species Cristatella mucedo. The sequence continues at coordinate 52,012 of WPIO01000121.1, read as the reverse complement.
CTAGTCGCTTAACATTTGCTGCAAAGGGAATTGATGACACTGGTACTGGCTGTGAGGGTCGAATTGGGATTGATCACTGAGGTTAGCATCAATTTGATGAGACGGAATTGTCAAGTTGACTTTAGGGCAATACCTTCTGAGGGGTCGGCTATTGATAGACCTGCTAAACAGAGCGACACATAAATAGCTTTCACTCTATCCCCTTGAATTTTTATTTGGGCTGACCATAAAAGTGTTGAAATTTCCATTGCCATCAATAATCACTTGCCAAGTTTCCTTTCAAGGATAGTTGAAGTGTTTAGAAAGTGAGTTTGTTCTCTTAGGGTACAGCAAAAATATTATATCGTAATATCATTGGTTATTCGGCACTGTTCGCTAAAGTAATATATATATATATATATATATATATATATACCGATATATATATACATATACATATATATATACCGACATATATATACATATATATATATATATATATGGGTATAAATATACCCACGTTAATATATACCCATGTATATACATTATATAAATATCTATTTCTATATATGTATGTGCACACACACACACACACATATATATATATATATATATATATTTATTTATTTATAGATAGTATGGGGCTGTGGCAGCGATCGTCGAAAAATAGTGCTGCATGCCCAGATTGACTGCGATCCACTGAAAGGATACCGATCAGCCAAATTTTACTTGCTATTAAATATTATCGTCTCTAGCACTCACATTTATAATGAGTAGCTACTCCGAATTCTGCTCAATAGTCACTCAAGGATACGATGCCCGGTGTTGTGAAGCCTGAAATAAAAAATTTACAGTGACAAAAGCATTTGAAAGCAGTCAATCTCGCCTTACAATCGCTTGCAGCACTGGAGCTGGGTGCGAATTGGCCGGTACCGATTTCGTCATAGCCTTCGAGTTGCTCACCAATCGACTCAGCCACTCGAAATTTAAGATTCTTCTAGCTTCCTCACTATCTGTTCTGCGAAAGAGTTAAAGTTGACGTTCAGTTGTAAAGTTGATGGCAAAGGATACAGCTATTTTGTTTTCCCACATGCAAGATAAATGAAGGATATATATATATATATATATTTATATATTTATATATATATTTAATTGACTTGTGTATGGCCCAAAGAGTCAAATCTTTTTCCTGGCACTTTCCATTTGGATCAATGGTCGAGTCCACAAACTCGTTTGCTCCAGGTAGGAACAGTGACCTGAGTCAATAGGGACTAAATTTGAAATAAGGACAAAAAATAAATTTAAAACAAGGCGAGATCAAAAAAAGTTCAACTAGGCAGGAAAATAGGCAAAAATAGGAATCGCATTTCCGAATACAAAAACTGACACAATAAGGGCAGATACCGTTGAAATTAATTAAATCGTGCTCCCGCAACGTGTGCTACTTTTAACATACTCAACTATCAGAAGTATTTTGTTGTACCGAAAACCTATTCTTGGTCCGGCAACTGCACACTGAGATCGATTCTATCAGGCCGAGATAGCAGTGTTGATAACAAGCTTGGGTAGCCAGTGCCCCGGCGGCCTTTTTTTGAAAGTGGGGGAAAATACATACCAGTTTTTTAATACGTTGCAGTACCATCATTTGCTTTATCGACGTCGGTGCTGGTTTGCAGTGCAGATGCTTACCGTTTGCATATGCTTCCACAGCTGCAAGCCTTGCTGCTCAGCTGAGGCTTCCTTAATTAACCTTTAATAGAGCTGATTGTGGTGGCCGTGGTGGTCGATGTAGATGTGATCTGAGTGGTCGAACTAATTGCCTGTGTCGTACCCAGCAGACTCGTGGCTGGAGACGTTGTGGTCAGCTGAGTCGTGGTCGGCTGAGTGGCTGTCTCAAATGCCTCAGTTTCAGTGATTTAAAAAAATCCTCTTCATATAAATTCATGTGTAAATCGCGCAACACAAATGCATTAAAGATATTTAGTGTTTACTCTGTCCTTGCGAGAATATCTGCTCACCTCTGCCTCTCAACGCCGCTTCCTGCATGTCGTTGGGAGATTACTGTAAAAACGCTATATAAAAGGCATGGAGTTTAAAGAGCCTTGATATAATTTTAATCTCAAATTGGTAATGCTAGTTCAGTTGAGGTCTTATGTGCTGAGGAATCACTGTGATTTATTGACCACCTGAAATTCACAAATCTGAATGCTTGAGCTTGAACTCTGGGGATCACCAGATCAATAACATTAAAGCAGCTTTAATCGGGTAAATGTAAGTTTACTTTGTAACGCTGATGTAAACGTCAAATTTTTCATCTGGATGAGGCCAATTTTATAAATTTGTATTACAAAAAACTTGATATTGTAGTACGACCCGAAAAACGTGGAATACCTATTAATTTGACGTGACAGAGTGATACCATTTTGAAGCTAATATATAGCTTAAAGTGCTTTCTATAGAAGCATTGTATGCAGGTAAAGAAAAAAATAAAACCTATTCATTTGTTTAGACCCCAAAAAGACTAAATCTCTATTTACGTGGTTCACACATGCCCTGGGGCTCGAGCCCATGACCTCGACGAGACTTTCGCCTTTGCGACATAATATATCTCTTACTGTAAGAAAACAAGTCACAGTCAAAACAAAAATTTCTAAATAAAGAAATGTTTATTAAAATAATGCACGAAAAAGTCTCTTGCATAAATAGCTTCGGATAAATGCTTGAATATTTTGTTATTCCGATGGCTTGGTTGAGAGACGTTCATAAATGATTTAGCATTAAGTAGCAGTGACACTAAACAATGGCTGCATAGAAACCTTGAGTCCTGTTTAGCAGTCTAAGAAAGAGCATAGCTTGGTCAAGTAATTAATCCGAGTCATTCATTTAAATATCTTTTAGCACGGACCAAAACTCGAGAATTGAATGCATTAAATTACCATATAGCTGACACGTGCTGCTAAAGTAACCAGATGATAATCTCTTACCTGATGTTCAGGCTGTACATCAAAGAGCTAGAAAGTAACCCGCCCACAGCATCCTTGGTTGGGAACACTACCACATATTTCGCCGCCACCCTAGTCCAACTTTCTGCCGCATTTAAGTAGTCCCATAAACCAAAGAACGAACATTCCTATATTTGCGTGCACTTATTATTGATTGGCTTAAAGAGTTTAGTTTTCCGTTGACTAAGTAGCCACCCGAGTCATTTGCTTTGTAAAAAAAAACCTACGAACTGCCATGGCAACCACTCAATAGTCAAACCACTGCATTAATTGCTGCACCTATGCTCGTGAGAGGCTTATTTACGAAACGGCAAAAGTTTCATTAGGGTGTTTGTTTCAAAGCGCACTGTGTACCTAGTGCGCTCACGAGTGTTATGGTGAACGATATAGGTGCGTGACGTGAGTTTTGGAATCAGTCATGACATTGTAGGCAGAACCCTCAAAGCATCTGCAAATCAAGGATACCATTACGGATTCCGAAGTTACGTGATCCTCCTCCTGCTGAGTCGAGATTACAAAAGTCAACCCTCGACATCAGCTGGAGAGTAATAAAGGTGTGGCCAGCCACCTTGGCAATCTTTTTAGTAAATCTGAAAGAAAATCTTGTAAATTCTGTTTAGTAAATCTGTATTTAGTGCCGTGAAAGAGCTGCAGCATAGGTTACCTTCGGTCACGGTCACATGGACGATATGATTGGAGCTATTTGAAGATACAATTGAATAGTGTAGTTAAGAAATACTATTAAACAAAAGAGAGAGAGAGGGAGGGATATAGAGAAGGAGAGAAAGAAACAGTTCCTTTAGTGTATTTCTCCTTTGATGACGCAGAGCTACAATGATGTTGTTTCAAGCAGATTTTGCCCTTGACGGTACGTATAAGCACGTTGATATCATGCATGGAAACGTTTTGGGAAATGGTAATTGGAAAATAATTGAACATGCTGCCAGTCCGGGTTTCACAAGATGGGCGCGGCAGCCCCAGCTCCGACGGCGTCGGCCGCAAATGCATCTCTCATAGCAGTGCCAACGCATCGGCCATTCCAGAATATCGGCCACACCTGAACCGTCGTACTTCACCGCGAGACTTGCACGCGCGCGGTATTGATTTTCACGGGTGTCTCGTCAGCTGCGTAGCTCGACGGAAATTGCGAGAAAACGCACGCACTCCTTGAAAAAACACTTTCGCTTTCGTAGTGCATGAATGTCCGTTCAACGTTTGGTGATCCTCCGCCATTTAACGAGGCAGCAACCGTGCCGTCGGCAACAACTTTTCTACTGGGCTCAATTAAGCGTGCGTAAAATTACAATTAAAATTATTTTTAACAAAATAATTTAACCGAGCGTAATTCTTAAATTCAACTCAGCTGAAGAGACGGAACGTGGTCGGTTCTTGGTCGGGTTATGCAGAAGTACCAGCGGTGAGCGGTCATCAAGTCTCTAGAAACCTGCAGATTGAACGGCGGTCGACTCGCATGCCAAGTAATCCCTCAAAGAAGATCCGCTGCAGACAACAGGCGCGTTTCCGTCGACCAACATAGGGGCGAGCATTTTCAATATTTTTGACGACGCTCTGGGCGTCCTCGAACGATGTTTTATAAATTGCATAATTTATAAATTGTATCCTTCGCACGTCTTTATAGAGCCCTGCTACCGACGAACGAACGTGCCATTGCAAATCTGCCTTGTGTCAGTTTCACAACGTGACGTAATAATACTGCCACCAAATGCTGTGGAGCTTACTGAATGCGAGTAGGGCAGGACGGAGGGAATCGGGAAAATATAGGCATGACGTCACAAATGACATGAATTATTTTGGCCGTCGCACTTTCATCCAAGTGTGGTATCACCGATTTTGGCCGCGTTTCTTAGCTGAAAGTCGGAAGTATAGGCACAGCCAGAAACGCTCCTTTTTGATGGCATGTTTTTTATAAGAGTGCCTTGATAACAATAATAATATTATTAAAATGGTTGATAAAGCACTCTCACAGAACTTCGTCTCTTTTTGAGTGATTTACGTTTAAAGCAAAGGAAACACGATCAAATGGCATAGTGGTAGCATGCTAAATACAAAAATAGAATACAATGATGAGGGGTGACATGCACGTGATCAGCATGCAATTACGGTCAGTGGCAGCATGCATGGTCGGCATGAATAAGCATACAAAGGTCAAATCGCAGGGATTCGCTAAATGCTGTCGTAAATAGGTGCACATCTGGTTTTGTGTTAAATTTTGCCAATATTTGGGTCACGTGCTGCGGGGGGGGGGGTGCGATCCTATCTGAGAAAATATAGCAAAGCGCTTGTTTATTTAGCCAAGCTTTTAATCATACGTCGAGACACGATATTAACAAAGCGTATACCAATCAATATTCAATATCCCTAAACATGCAAGCCGGTACTTTAGGGTGTTTATGTTGCTGAATGTAGGCAGACTTGAATGTGAGGCTGATGCAGTCGTCTAATGAAAGGTCACATTGTAACAGCATACCTAGATTGTGGGCGATTTCAACAGAAGATATTTTGGCAGAGCCGATTTTGTGTGTAACGTTTTTTAATCTCTGTATCACACTTGGTTTGCCCCGTAACGTGTAATTTGTTTTATCACAACTCATTCACGTGAAGTTTGCTACCAGCCATGCGTGGATGTAATCAAAACATTCTGCAAAGGAGTTGAGAGAGAATAAGACATCCTGGATGTTCGAAAGATATCAAAACTGAGGAACAATTGAGTTTTATCTGCATCGAATTGAAAGACTTAGCTGTGCCTGGCAATTTACATTGGCCAGCTGAAGAGTTTAATCAGTGCAATGAAACAGACCAAACTAAAGCCTTGAGGTACCCACACTTTAGTGATCCAGTGGATGATCGTTTTCCGGTCGAATCAATAAGCTGTAGTCTCCCACTGAGATATGACATGAACCGTTGCAGTACAGTGCCAGTGATGCCCTTTGGAGATGAGAGGCGATGGAATAAGAGGTGATGTTTGACTGCATCAAAAGATACCGAAAAATCTAGTAAAACCACGAGAGAGATTCAACAAAAGTGTGCATTGCTACGATGGTGATACGTACGATGCACTCATAACAAGGCTGACTCATTGAACTGAGAAGCTCAAAAACCAGAATGAAACTGACTACCAAGTTGTGAAGTTGTAATCTATTAGTTCAGCCAGATTTTACCGACTCTTCCTAGTGTCGTTAATAAGAATGGCAAAAGGAAAACCAGTCAAAGGTTAATATCTCTTTGTCTATTGTTGCTTTCGTTAATACTGGCCTTATTGCAGCCTTTGTGAACGATGCTGGGACATGACCTGAGGCTAGTGAAATATATATATGTTGTTAGTTATGCCTGACAGCAGCATGTGAGTGCATCTATGAATGAGACAGTAGGAATAGGGGCTAGAGAAAAACCTGTCTTCTTGACTTGTGAATGAACCGCACGATCACGTCACTCGTGGATGCAGACAATAGACATTCCTGAGTATTGGTATTGAGGTACTGCAAGCATTGACAGAAGTCGGTTGCGAGTGGACATGTGCACGTGGCTGCTGAAGCTGTAACTAGTGCAAGGGCAATGCTAGGAAAGCGAAGATTTCTTTTTAAACTGCAGACACTGGCTTTCGAGCCAAGGCTGCAAGTGGGAATGACCCGATGCAACTTATATCTCTCTGCTATCAGCCTCAATGTCACAGTAATCGGACACCCTTTTCACGTGGATTACAGCTCAGATTAGCCGCTGGACATTGTCGGACGGTTAAAATGCCATATTTCAAGACCTCGTGTTACTCTTTATTTATCAGCAGAGCAGAATACTCGATTTCTACCTTACTCACTCTCTCTCTCTCTTTCTCTCTCTCTTTCTCACTATTTCTCTCTACTAGAGCTTTTTTGCACTTGATAAGCAAATGCCTTTATTCCCGTGTGGACGATAAAGCAGTGCACTGCATATGAGTTTCATCAGTCACAATGAGAATTTAATTGTAATATGAATCGCTCCACCAATCAGACACGGCTGTATCTGCTATCGAAAATTTCTGCTTTCTCTATTCCCTTATCTCGCTCTCTCATTCACTCTCCCTCTCTCTCTCTCTCTCTCTCTCTCTCTCTCTCTCTCTCTCTCTCTCTCTCCACAGAGACGCAGATACTCAGACACACGTGCGCACACACATACAAGCTCACACACGCACACACACACACACACACACACACACACACACACACACACACACATGTACACCTACAGACACAGAGACAAGCACACACACATATACATATATATATATATATATATATATATATATATATACTATTGAAAGTGATGAAATCCGTCTGTACCGCTACCCCACAGCAAGATGATGCACTTACGACGCTTGAAATAACAGCACTTTTAAGTCAAGCAGTGCAGACGGTGCAGCTTCCAGGAAAAATCTACGAAGTGAGTCGGCGAAGTGAGTACGGATACAAAGTGCTCTTCGTAAATATAAATGCATATGCATTTCATTATTTATTTACATAAATATAAAGGCACATATATGAACTGCTCTCTAAATGTATCTACCAACTTGGTTCATTGATCTGAATAGAGATTAGGTTTTCTTGTGGCGCTTTACAATTGAATTAAATTATTATTATTATATCCGAGTTCATTTAATGCTAATCCCAATATTCAAGTGAATCATGAAGCTACACTAAGTACTAAATTTTAACAATCGTTAGTATAATCTCCACTCAAGGTCCGTTGGCTACATTTGGCAACGTCAGTAACTGTATTCTCTGTTAAGGAATTCAACAGTTTTCATATAGGTAGATGGAGATGCATGGTCACGCGACTTCTTGGTCCACCTCCAAAGTGATAGTACGTGAATCACCCTTATTAGAGAGGTAGGACATGGCCCTCTGATATGCATCTCTCAATAAATTTTTATTTTTACTTTTATTTTCCTGTATTAAATTCAAGATCGCCGCATCATTATCCGGTCCTTACATCATGATCTCCCGTCCCATACACATGGACTCACGTCTTCGACGATTTCGGCGATTCATCCCAGTTCCAAGATAAGGCCTCATTATAAGCTCGTTAGCCTTCCTATAGTATTCCCTGTGTGCTGCAAAGCCCAGTCAATGGGCATGCAACGAAGACTCATGCAGGAAGAAAATCAGGACAGAAGCAGGAATGTAGCCAGTCTCTCTCTCTCTCTCTCTCTCTCTCTCTCTCTCTCTCTCTCTCTCTCTCTCTCTCTCTGTCTCTCTCTGTCTCTCTGTCTCTGTCTCTCTCTCTCTCTCTCTCTCTCTCTCTCTCTCTCTCTCTCTCTCTCTCTCTCTCTCTCTCTCTCTCTCTCTCTCTCTGTCTCTGTCTCTCTCTCTCTCTCTGTCTCTCTCTCTCTCTCTCTCTCTCTCTCTGTCTCTCTGTCTCTGTCCCTCTCTCTCTCTCTCTCTCTCTCTCTCTCTCTCTCTCAGAGACAGATTACAGGCTTTGACTGCATAGATGGCATTCGAGGAAAGCATGATCGTCGACAAATGCAAAACATGAGGAAAACTTGGATCTCGGTAGAAGCACGGCAATTTAGTTCCGGATTAGTATACAGAAGAAAGTCCGTAAGTAATTCCTCGCGGCTTTCCTCATAACCTGTTTACTAAAAGGGGGATAAGTGTTTGCTGTGGCAGGATGACCGGTCTGGTGGCATGGTGGGAGAAGCAAGAGTCCTACTTTGAAAGTGGCGTCGTAGCAGACAATAAAGGAGTAGTCCCATTGTTATTCTTAAAGACCGTTGGAGACCGAAGCTTTTGCTCAGTGAGTCCTAGATGTGTGGAATTCACTTCCGCAATTAGTACCCAACGACAACTACTCTCCTCCTGCTTACTGTGGCTCATTCTTTGCAGCCATCCGTAGCTGCTTCGTCCTACCGAATCGCCACCATGACAGCCTTAAAGACTCAGCAATGTTTCTCCCACGCTCTTTTTTGCTTGAGATGCAGTTTTATGGCTACAGCACGAGTACCGACAGCCGCTCTCGTGTTTGGTACACTGAAAAAATCTCTCCCATGTAACTCCGACTCAGTCCTCATATTAAGCGTAATTGCAGACGAGGATACGTTGCATCACATTAGGGATCATGCGAGCTCCCGCACGTACTTATGATCGCTAGATATGAACCGAGAAACAACTTGAATGCATCCATAGCTGAAACGACAAGTGAAAGCTGTCCGAGTTCGGCAAGTCACCCCTAGTCAGACCAGTGAGCCACCGCATTTCCGGCCGGGCGCTTAGGCATGCATCCGGTTGCTCGATGCACTATCCGAAAACTACCACATCAGGACCATTGCACCTGCGGCGGCAGATGGTGGCGAAATAACCATTACTTTCAATAAGATTGTGTTTGCCTCTTTCTGCATAGGGGTGAGTCACAGAAGCGTACTGTAAGAGCCCCCATCTCGGTGGAAGTGCAGGCAGACACAGGCGCTTCAAAGCAGACGGTTCAGGCAGAGCTGGGACCACCAAGCTTTAGACGACAATGCAGTGTCGTTCTGTCGTCGATTGTGGCTTAAAGCAGTACTGCGAGGAACGTCGTAGCGTACAGGCCGCCAGGACAAGACTCTCCGACTGCAAAGATGGAGCATGGCTCGCCCTGGCTGTCCAGGGCACAAACCGGACTGAGAAGGTAGGGCTTTTTTAAGGCCGTGGCCTTTGTTTCTAGGTTACTGCACCTACCCTGAGGTGAGAAAATGCAAATCTATGCATCACACCATCATATTACCACTATTTTTTGAAACAAATTGTTATCCGTCGCAGAATACTAACATCTAATCTTCTGGACACCGTACATTTACACAGTTTTATCCCAAAGCTTGGAGCTCACTGATGTTACTTCTGACCTTTGAAAAGCAGTGTTGACGTTGATAACTATCACTTGCAAACACGCCACACGCTCTGAAAGCAGCCTGCCTGTCCCTCATCAAAACTGCCTCCGACGTACGGAAAGCAAGCGCAGCAAGGAGCCAAACTAAAATATAGTAACTAAATAGTGAATACGTAAATATACTAAGAAAGTAATATTATTAATATAAATATACATAAATATTATAATGGCATTTACTATTTGCCACCTAGTATACATCAGCTTCATATCCCACCGCTCTGGCTCCTGAAATACCCTGATGTATAATAATTTTTCAAATGCTTTGGCTGAGGGCTTTTAGCCTTCTACAAAGAATGTTCTTTCTTAGTTTGTAGAGAGGCCCGGCCATTCACTGTTACAGGGAGATCCCATAATTCGCTGGTAAACGACCGACAGGGCGCTCCACGGTCTGTGTCTGCCACTTTTTGACTCGGTCCTAACGTGATTTATTTCGCTGCCACTTCTTTGCACCATAAGGCCCCATCTCGCTTAACTAAAGACCGAAAAATTGCAACCTTAATCGTAGTGGTACAGGCGGAACCTCTAACGTTAATGGCCAGCTTAAGAGGCAAGGTTGCCATAAATTACCAAACTAAAACACGGCAAAGCTCGCCGGTGCAAAAACGAATTTAAAAGAACCCGATAAAAGTGCAAGCCGACGCATAGCCACCTCATCGTGTCAATTTCCAAGACTCACTGGCTTTTTACTAGAAGTCCAAACATCCTTCGTGCATCATTGCACAGCTAGGTGAAGCTCCATCGCTCCATTCCGTTTGCTCACAGGCTCCTTTCCATGGTCGATAAACCCTATTAATGCAGATATAATTGCAGTACGTTTTCCAATCAATAAACTTTCCAGAGAACGGTGGATTTGTATTAGTGGATAACGAATATCCGTCGTATATAGCTCGTCCAGCTTTCCCGACAGTCTCACTCATCCTACGGAATCCTACTTCCGCCGTTGCATTGGTGTCATTTGTAAGCAAAATGGTTTGTAATCGGCAGAGAGATTGGTTCGCCAACTAGTTTGCTGGAACAAAGACGTGACGCTCTGCGACTCTAGCTCTTTGGTGGTGCGTTTGGATGTGCACTCAGCCTAATGACTTCCAATGCATGCATCGCGATACTCACGCCTTTCCGACATCATTGACACAAAGTCTGTATGACGCCTCATAAAGATAATACAATTTTCAAAGATTTAAGACTCTCCTCCAGTGCGACGGTCAGGAAAGTAAGCTTCTGGTAAATCCATAGCAATTCTGTGTGAACGCCGAAAAGCTCTCTTGTGCCTTACCTAACCCACTCCCTTTTCCTTTACTCGCCCAAAGCCGAATTCAAGATGGATAGCTTCAATCGTTAATGATAGCTATTCAATCATGGCGGACACTCGCCCACGATTTGCAGGGCTCCACTGGCCCGTCGAGCGCCAGCTGACTATAGCAGTGAAAGGCAGCCACAGCCACCAATACAACAATATTTCGCTTTATTCACGCTCTACTGACCGGCTATCATATATATGTGCACTCCATGATAAGGATCATTGAAAATAATACGCGAGGATTGTCATGGTTAAGGATTACAGCAGTCATGAACTATCTAGAATGGCTCAGCAAGCTTAAGCTCCATGCCCACTTTGACCAAGAGGCAGTGGCCAGTCAAGTGCTCAGCCACATCTCTGAGATCGGCGACCTATGCAATAAATAGCCTCAACGTGTGTAATTTTTAAGTTCTGAGGCAGTATAGCAATCTTGTGTGCAGAGTCCTCGTCAGCTAAGACGATTTCGTGGCGTGAAGCCTGGCAGACTACAGCAGAACTCCATAGACAGTCATCTCGGCCACGTTCAAGTAGTTATCTCCATCGGAACCTGTCGTCCTGACTTGCAAGCTCACGTATTGTCCAATTGTTGAAGCTGGGCACGTAAAAGTGACGTTCTGACAATCCAGCATGTTTCCTGTGAAGCGGCCACACAGTGATCCGTCAAAGAAACCAGAAACGGGAGTCGGGCTCGAGCCGACGTGCAAATCGTAGTCGTGTGCCCGGTAACCTAAACGGTAAATGCAGCAATCGAGCAGCGGCGATTTGGTTTGTGGGTTGTTGGCGGAAACGAGAACTTACAGAGCGAGTGGCCGCTAGCTCTTCATTTTTTTTTGCACCGTTGGTCATTCTTTATGAGTGCCGAAGTGCCAAGTGCCAAGTGCGCCATAGTTTCTGGTGAACGTTTAAACTCAGCGAATGTTTTAAAAGAATATAACCACCGATAAAGATGAAATATCAGCCCATACAGCCTAGAATATTTGTCTTCTTGAGAGACCGATCGTTGTTGTCAATTGTTCAACAAGACATCTTGATCAATGGTGTCAAAGGCCGATGATAGATCTAGAAGAGCTAGGGCAGTGACAGTTTCGTCATTGTTGCCGCATAGAATGTCATTGTTAACACGGAGTAGAACAGTTTCAGTGGATTGCTGCCTCTTGAGCTCGATCGAAATTCTTCAAACACTTCAAGTTTTTTAAAATGAGCTAACACCTGCTTAGCAACAGTTTTTTCAAGAATCATAGATGCAATATTGAATTCACAGCTTACACTCTCCCTCCAGCCGATATGATCGCCAAGCACTGTCTAATCTTGCACGTCTATACAGATCATACTCTGTTGTACCATTGCATTGAACCTCCCAGCCCTCTAGCTCCTTGAATACTCTACGCGACCCTACTGCTATATATGCAGCATCTGTAAAGTGGATATAATGAGATTCACTTTTAACAGGGCCTAATACAAATACAGAGTTGTTATTATTACTCTTAGGCGAGTAACTTGACTTAGCCAGAAGATACATGATCTAGCTCCTTAGCATATCAGCCCACGTAGGTGCAAAACGTGGAAATAACCAGCCACTGCAATGGGGAATTCACCTGGCTCATTCTCAAGCTTCGTCCTGCTACGTCCAGGTGGAGAAGCTTGTCATTTCGTGGCATGAATCAGTCGTGGCCTTAGTTTTAGCTTGGAGATCGGCCGAGCAGCAGCGTTCGCTTGTGGCTGTGTGATAACCTACCATATCTTTGGCATCGGGCCGTCACGACAATCTCGGTGATGTCGTGCTGTCCTCCTAGATCAACTGCAATCCATTGGTAGGTATAATTGTCTGTGCGAGCGTAGGTTCTGATATCGCCATCGAATGCATACGCCGGCCCGCAGCACGATGATTGTGGATCCGTAAGCAATTCTTGATCGGTCGTTGATAGTGTGGCAGGCCGGTCTGAACGGAAAGAAGCTAAACATTTTGCAGGGCCTGCAGTCGGCTGTATATGCCACGTGATTTGTTAAGAGGAGCATTTGAATTCATCGCCGAAATTTTGCATCTGGTATAGTTAACTCTGGTCAAGATTACTTTTAGTTTTCAGCCAAAAGCTTCTTGTTTTCGCATAATATGACCGAAAACGTTTGAGAATGCAATATCTAATGTCTCCGAATTTCGCTTGATACTCACGTAAGGAAACGATTCCTGGTGTTCCGAAGCCTAAAGGAAAAAATGCGATACCATTACATGTGCAAGTACAATAAAAACTATGTGCAGTCAAAAGCGGTTCAATTGCATATTGCAAAGAAAGTTGGAACTAGTTCCGCCTCCTCTGCCATTTCCGTCATTGCCTTCTAGTATTACGACGATTGTCATGCGTTGGTGGACTGTGCCCCAGTAATAAAATATATAATTCACTTTAAATTAATTTCTCACACACAAATCAAAGCAGACATTTAGTTATGATAGTGACGCGGATGATAAACAGATTGCAATTTTTTGCTTAGCTAAATTAAAAAAAATCATTTATCTCGAGTAATAGCACTCTAACAGAAACGTAATTAGTATCAAGGCTCTTATAATATCTGGCGGATCTTAATCCATTAAATTGATCGTCAAATGTGGAAAACTTGATGTGATTAACAGGTTACGGGGTTTTCATAAGATTACATTGAGCGATTAAGATTGGTCAAGTATAGTACACTTCAAGGATAGTTGAATTCAAAATCCAAGTGCAGATGACTCAGTTAAAATCAGTATATATATAGTATCAGTATCAGTATATTCTTGATGTGCATATGCTGCAATGAAATTAAGAGAATTCAATATTCTAAAATGCTGGGTAAATCAAAGCAAGGTATAACTGAGTGTCATAGGCATATATCTGAAAGTCTAGATTGTGCTTGGCAATCACATTGGCAAGAGGGAGAGTATAATCCGTGAATAGAACCAAACCAAGCATGAAGCGCTAAGGTACCCCAAATTTTAGAGGTACTTTGGATGACCTTTGTCCATTCACATTATTACTCCGGAGTCTCCCAAAAAAATATGACCTGAAGCATTGCAGCGCAGTGCCAGTGATGCCCGGGCGAGATGAGAGCGGCTGAAGAAGAACTGTTTGATCGGTAGTGTCAAAATCTGTCATAAAATCGAGAACAACAAGCAGAGACACTCCACCCATGTCTGCATTATTAAGCAAGTCGTTGCACACCCGAAGCGATGCTAATTCTGTGGAGTGATTAGCACTAAAGCCAGACTGGAACATACTAGCAAGGTTTGAACTTTCAATATATGAGTTTGGCTAATCCGAAGACCCGTTCCAGGGGCTCTGAGAGGATTGATAGAAGGGAGTTCCCTTGGTCAAAGTGTCGCTTTCTTGAGGATTGGCCTGAATGCAACTGTTTTGAAAGGTGCTGTGACGTGACCAGTGGCTCATGACGTATGATTCACCTTAGTTATGCATGGCAGCAGCAGCAGCAGCAGATGAACGTGACGTAGGAGCAGAGGGAACAGAGGGTTTGTTGTCTCTTTTTTTTAATTGGGATGTTAGCTTCAGGACGAGATCACTGCTGACTTTTTGAATATATATACATTGAGGTTCAGCAAGGAATCGGGGGGGGGACAGCAATCTATGGGGAATACCGCCACCTAAGGGTTGGACTGCCTTATCTTTATCAAGCTTATTATTCATTATTATTATGCCTGAAATACGACGTCCGACCTAGCAGTGGCTTATGGTAAAAATAGAATTCACATGTCACAGCCTGGTATAGACAGTACCTAAGTTTGCAAACTTATATACTACAGAACCTGGGGTTAGTATGAGGTTTTAAAACCGCTTGGCTATGCATTTTGCCAATCTGTTATATTTATAATCTTTACGGCATAGGAAACGCTGACATTTTTCTGAGCAAACCAAATGGTATTGAAAATGACAAATATTGCGATAAAATATATTCAGAGCAGAAAGTGCTACGTTTGGCATTCACTAATCATCTAGAATATCTGCAGAAATTTATATTTGACATAGCCTAAGTTTTATGTGAGTTCGAAAATGTTTATTGGTCAGTTAAATATATTGCCTATTCTTTATCACATTAGTAACTCGTACTCATACTTGTAACCCTTAAACTTAATAAAATTTTTGAATTAAGCCTGTAGGGGTTTGTAATTGCAATAAGCAGTTGGTTTCGAGCAGATACAATAATATAGATTTACTGACGATTGAGTCGGTCTATCTCGATAGAAATAACTCTTTCATAAAACCGTCATTAATTCAACTTACTACTGCTCGCTTTGGCTGCTGCCCTGCTTACATTAGGCTGAAAAAACACAAATACAGTTATTTCCTTTACAATAATTTCCGTTAATATTTCTTGGGCTGATTAAGTGGATACAGCTGCCCGTGAATATATATTAGCACTTCTCTGAGTTTTTTATCGACCACCAGGGCTGCTAAGACCCTCTTTTTATTATGAAGACTGTTTTGCAACTAATGTGACTATGTATAAGCACAATAGAGATTTAGTGCTTACCGATAGGTATATGCTCAACATCATATATGCCGCTCGACACTAAGTGCTACTTGCGTTTCTTGTCAGCTTTAGAATTGTCTTCCAAATCCACAGCTATTGCAAACATCGGCTGTGGAAACCAATACAGCTCAGATCTATTCAAAACGTATTTGTTTTTTGTTTGACCATAGTGCCTATGAAATGTAATGCCAATAGAAGTTTAAATGCTTAGCACCTGAAGTGGATACTGCCGTGCCGCCGGCTCTGTCGGATCCGATGGCGAGCTTCCAAAGTGACCTCTCGTTAGACGACCACATCAGCTCCTCAGTCGAGTCTGCCTACTTTTAGCTATGTAACAATGCTAAAATCCGCCCTTGTTTAGATAAGGATACCACGTCTAAATTGGTCCACGCATTTGTGACCTCCCGACTTGATTTCTGTAACTCACTGCTTACTGGCCTAACGGCAAGTGCAATCACAAGATTACAGATTGGGGAAAACTCGGCAGCTAGGCTTCTCTGTCTTGAGCTTTGCAGTTGTCACATCACGCCACTTCTCGTAGACCACCACTGGCTACCTTCCAAGCAAAGCATCGACTTCAAGGTTTCGTCACTAAATTATAGGTTGCTTCATTCTTTGGCTCCAACCTATCTCACTGATTAGCTTCCCCACCAGGCTAAACATCGTCCGACCCGCTTTTCGGATTCCGACAGTCTAAAAATAACTCGTAGGCACCTCAAATTCTTTGGAGACCGTGCATTTAGTTTGCATGCTCCCAAAGCCTAGAGTTCCCTCCCGACCTGCGTCAGAACATCGCCTGAGTTGACCACATTTAAAAAGAACTTAAAAACATAATATTTAGGACAGCATTTGATGTGTCCACTGTGATTCGTCCTTTATGTGCTTATACGTGCTGACACTGTGGATGCTGCCACTAACCACATTTGTGCTCTGACCCTGTGCATGCCACCTCCATCCATTTTATTCGTCATGCTTGTTTATCAAGCATGATATTACTCACCATTAAATTGCATTGCCCTTTGCAGGAAATGTAAAGCATCTAGAATGAGATCAAGTTCTCTGAGAGCACTTTATCAAGTGCATTATTATTATTGTATTATTACCAGCATAGTAATTTGAATAGTGCTTACCTATTATCACTTCCTTAATGTAGTTCAAATGCACTCCTAGCATTTATTTCTGTTGCTTAGGTCTGCGAATAAAGCACTAACAAATGAAAAGTGCTCTGGAGTCCCCCGAGGAGTCTTGCAGGGTCAGCTTGCTGAGATACCACTTGTTTGGCGGGAGCTGCTAGCTCAGCAGTCACCGATTTGGTATTTCCAGTATTGTCTCAAACCGATCCGAACGTCCTCCCTCAAGCGTTCCTGTAACTCATTGAAACCTAGTGGTCTTAACTCTATTCTTTGGAATCCTCGTTTGGTGTGCCATAAAAACCTCATAATGAGCTAGTGCGTTTCTGAAAAAGGCCTCGATGTATTCACTTTAAGTTAAACTTGACTCAAATTAGCAAACTGTGCTGATACTAAAGACGAAATTCCAACTGGCTTCTCCTTCCTTTAAAAATTTGAGCGAACAAAATTAGAGAAGAAGTCGCCAGTATTTTATGCTCGCATTTAGTTTTCAAGTGTTTTGGGTACTATGTATATCCAACAAATTTAAACTTCCTCATTATTGGTGATTTCAACAATAATTTGTATAACTTATCTGACGCCTTTAGCACCGAATTTAGTGCACAGATCGTACCATTGTCTCTGGTGGCTCACGTGCATTGCCCTACTCACAGCAAGGGTCACATAAGTGACCAAATATTTCCTGCAACTGCATCTTACGATCACCAATCACTACTATATTTGTTAGAAAACCACCAAATAGAGTTTAGTTGCTTCATTGTAATAACGAACTACTTATGAATGCACACTTAGGCATAGTCTCTTTGTTTTTTGTATTACTTTTTGGCAGCTTTTGATACTATCAACGTCGCAGTCCTTCTTAAGCCCATTTCATCTCACCTGAGCATAATAGGTTTCGTAATGATAGAGGTAGTACGTCAGTAGGAGATTTCAGGTTATTGATGAGAATGTGCAAAAGGCCTGAGAGAACCTTTGCAATATGCGGTCACTCGGAGTGCTGTGTTTGGTCTAGTTCTTTTCATAGTTTCTATTCTCTCACTTACAAATTTCATTGCTAGGCACAATTTAGGTTTTAACTTTTGAGTGGACAAAACTTAATCGTACATTTTCTTAATTCCTCGAAGCCCTCGGGCACACCAAAGTCTCTCAATTTCCTAGCTGCATGTCTTAATGACATCCTCTCGTAAGAGGCAGCAAGTTTTAATAAATTGAATAATAGGAAATCCAATTTGTAGGTATAGGTAAAAGAGTTGTGATTCACACATTGGAAAGGGAGGAGCTGAAAACAAGCTGCAAAACATATTTTCCGTTTAGTATTTACGAAATACACGTTCGTTGTTCAAGTGATCTTTTATTAGACGACTACATCAAATCCATAGTCAAATCTGCATAATTTCAGCTAAATAACATCAAAAAATGTGGCTTGTTCTGAATGGTATACCACAACTAAATTAAATGTATCCCGTCTTGACAACGGTAACTCACTGCTTGCTTATCTACCAGACAGTGCAATCAGGCACTTAAAACTGGTGCTAAAGCGGGCAGATAGGCTTGTCTACCTTGAGCGAAGTAGTTGCCACATCGTATCACATCTCGCCGACGAGCAATGGCTCCCTGTCGAGCAACTTATCGAGTTGGAGTATTTTTTACTCACTGTTAGATCTCTTTATTCTTTAGCTCCAGCATACCTATCGGATCTACTCTCCCGCCATGCTAAGTGTCGTACTGCCTGCTTTCCGGAGTCTAGCGGTTTACTTATTCCTTGTACAAGCCCCAAATCCTTTGGAGACCATGCCTTGAACTCATACTGTTTAAAATCCTGAACCCTTCTTCCGACTTGCCACATTTGAAAAGAAACTAAATACGCGTCTACCTATCCCAGCAAATAGTGGTTCTCTGTAATTATAACTCGATGTTCTTATGCGTACTGACACTTTGCGTGTTGCCCTAACTAGTCTTGCATGCTGACCCCGTGCTTGTCACCCCTAACTGGTATTCTTTTTATTTGTTGAGCATGCTGCCACTAACCATTCCATCATTTTCTTTCAGCAAATGTTAAGCCTAGAAAGAGATTGAGCTCTCTGAGGGCGCTCTATCAAATTTATTTATAATAATATTTTTATTATATGTTACCATAGCACAACAGTCAACATCTAACAACTTATGGGTGCGTGGCTAAACGAGCCACAGCAGCAAATGTACAATCAAGGAGCAAAACTTTTAGCAATTTATATCTTAGAGTTTGTGGCTGCTCAGCACAAGTATAAACTTGTGTCATCTTAAACGATGGATCACCGAGTCATTCTCTCGGCGTACATCAGTTCTACTTTATTCAAGCATCAGGCTGAGACTGCAGTTTTTAGCAGACCTAATGGAGCTATAAATCACTCTGTCAGCGTTGAAAAGTGAGAGCATCCTTAAATGGATATATAAAAGGACACTGATGTCGGAAGTGCAAACACATCAGCTCTTCCAAATTCAATGCATGTGTTTTCCATTTGGGGTGACACTCACGAGATTCCGATGTAGTGGCAACACCCGAAAGTAACAAAATGTTATAGATCGAAATAGTAGAGTTGATTAAACAAGCACTTCCCAGTCGCTCAATAGGTGAAAATAGGAATTCATTTTTTCTATGGTCATAGCCAAAGCGTAGGTAACGGGATAGCCCAGGTCTCTGGCATGGGTTTGGTGGGTAGGGGTAAAAGGGGCAAATGACTGCCTGCAAAACGCAACGTCCAATACTATGCTGATCAAAGTGATGGTACTTATTCAATAATGTAAGCAGCACTACAGCCGAAGCATGCAGGATTACTTTGAATCAGTGACACTTATATGAAATATATTTTTCTATCACGACAGACCAACTCATACATTGGTTAATATATATATATATTACCACATCAGTTAGAAACCCAATACTCGCCACTGCTATACTATTTTATAATTTTATTATAGCTTCTATAATTCTTCAACAGCTTCGAATGATATTATGTTATTAGTTATTGCTGGTGTACCGCATTCAGAGCCTTAGCTTGAGTCGTGACCAGATATATGGCCTGTTCAAAAGCCCAAGCCTTGGGGCGTGTTTGATGCAATGCTTATGCAAAGCTTGTGCCAACCTAGCATGTTTTGCTTGGTAAATAAAAGGTCTACGTCTCAATTTTAAATGCAGCTATTGAGCTGCTTTCGCACGTGTATCATCTTAAAGGAAGGGTGATTTTGCATTCTCATCACAAACAGATTCATAGGTCATAGACTTCGATTGCTTAAATGTGCCGAAGAACGCTTAGGATTTAAGTGCTACATACGAAACTCTCCTGCCTAACTACAACGCAGTTATAGTGACTTTGTGGATTTTCAAAGGGAAGTACGTTAAATCAAACTAATAGCAACCATAACCTTCATAGAAATATAAACATGCGATATTTTCACGAACTGGTCTTGCTAAAGAAAACAACGTAAGCTATAAACAATTGATGAATTGTAATTAGTAAACAGGAAATGCTAAGCGGGTATGTAAACAAAAATCCAAACCAGACCTGCTGTTCTTAGTAACAAACCTTTCATCACAGCCCAGATGCCATTTTTCCATAAATTGCGATTTTGAGTGAGCAGAGTTGGCCCATGAAGTTTGCATGTGCCATTATCGAACACATACTGGATGGATTTGCAGTTCTCTAACTCCCAAGAACATTGATGGCAGCAGTCCGCTAGACCCTTAATGATGAATGACTTTGAATGATCATAAGAACCAGCTTCAAAGCCAGGTGACAATTCAACAGGGCTGGTGAAGTTGAATTGAATCACAAATGCTTGGACACCTGAAGCGTCACAAGATTGATTTTATACCAGCAATAAAGAGACTATTGGAAGAGTACCACTTGCAACGAGCCTTAGCCAACCCAAGTCATTTGCTCCAGGGCACATGCACATGCAGCACATCGCAGCGCCTAACGATTACTTTGCAATCTTGACAACCGACATGGCAAGCTTAAATGATTGACAACATTGAAGTGGAAGCTCCATTATTCGGGTTACAGCCAGGCACAGGTGAAGCCGCTTGTGATTAAAATTGAATCGCTGGTTCGTAACACTTTGCAACTCTTAGTATATTAATTTACTTCTAAATTATGCTGGCAAGACAGCTCTGCCAAATATGGTGTTATTGAACCAAGGTTCACAATTACCTCAAAAATAAAGGTGGTTCATTGAGAGACGCCTCGTGGTATGCATAATTTCATGTTTGAAGCAAGTTTTCCTATTTAATGTAAGGTTTTCTTATTTAATGCACTTTTTCTCGTTTAATTCAAGTTTGTTCTTATTTAATGCAAGTTGTACTTGTTTATTGAAATTTTTTTTTTATTAATGCACATTTTCTGGTTCAATGCACATTTTCTTTTTTAATGCCTGCTGTGCGACATTTTTCTCGTATTGTCTAAAATTAGTGCCGATAAGCTGTCGAGCTAAACTGTGGAGTGCTATAGGTAGAATCACTGATATACTCATTGCTATTTTTGATTAAAAAATACGATCCATTGAGTTTGCACTCAGCACACTAGCAGAGTAGTCAGACAAGATTGCTGATTTAACTATAAAAGCTAAAGTCTCTGCAGCCTCAGGTCACAGCCGTGTGTTGCCCGTTAAACAAATAGATTTTCTACAGTTGTATATGTATTTAGACACCCTAAATGAGGCATATGTGAAATTCATCTATCAAGACATTGAATCGCAATACAACATCAAAGCTAACCTATAGTTGATAGTTAGGAAAGCATTATTTATCTTTTCCTGTATCACTGAAGGAAAAAATATCAGATTGTAAGCAAATATCTCTAAATACAGCTAATATATGTAAGATAAGGCATACGCCAAATTCTCAAGTAGAAGTGGCCTCGGAAAACGGTTTGACTATATTGGTTGTCTCTTGGTAAGGTTGAGGAGCTTACAGCCATCACTTAGAGTAATGTATTATCCATGTGAAAAGTCACCTCTAGAGTCCCTCGAGGGTCCGGCTTTGATCTGTTACTATTCTACTTTTATACTCCACCAATGGAAAACTTATCAAGGCTTATGAAAAATGATGTCACTTTTATGGTGACGATACTTAGCAGAATAAGTCATTCAAGTCATAGCGATCTGCTGATGTAGTAACTGATAAACTAAATACTTGCATTGCTGAGATTCAATCCTAAATTTCAAAAGGTTTCTTGAAACTAAAGGCCATACAACTTGACTCTTACGACACCATGAGCATGTGGCTGATTTAGAACTATTTGATCTTCTAATAAGGGGTGACGCCATGTTACAATCGACACGGGCACGGAAGCTCTTCCTCCCAGAGCTAGAGAGCAGCCTCTGGAGAATGCAAGCTGGGTGTACACGTTTAACCAATTTCTCAGCGATGCCATCGGGTTCAGCTGGTATCTTGGCTGTGAATATTCACGAGCTACCATCGAATATGCTACACAAAACGGGACCTTCTAAGTACAAGGTGCGACGTCACCAGTAGTCGATAGCCACCGGTGAGCCTTCTCTGGCGGGTAAGGAAAAACCTCCCTGAATCCGTCTTTTTTCTGAGGTGATGGCCAAGCAGAGTCTAGGCTATCACTTCTATGCAGATCAGTTGTACCTTTACTTTGATCCCTCCCAGCCTTCGAGCACAACGAATTTTTTCAACTCCCCTGCTGCATGTATTGATTAAATTTGAACATGGATTTCAGCAAATTCTTTAAATCAATTTCGGATAGATTTAACTTACTAGCTACAAGGAAACCAAATTGTATTCAGAAAGTGGAGAGGCTAACTCTCATAATCGGCTCTGCCAGAATATCAACTGTTAATTATGCATGAAATCAAGTTTTCACTTTCCATAGTGACCTATCGTTAGACGACCACGTTTGCTCCACAATCAAGTCTACATGCTTTCACCTACAAAACATTGGTAAAATTTGGTCTTGTTTAGATTAGGATACTAAATCTGAGTAGGTCCATTTATTTGTGCATTCCATCTTGACTTTTCTAACTCACTGCTTGCTCTCGCCCCAGAGTAGGCAATCAGGTGCTTTACCCTGTTGTACAAATCTGCATCTGAGGCTAGTCTGTCGTGAGAATCACGGCTGACATATCACAACACTTCTCGACAACCTGCACCGTTCTCGCCGACTTGTCAAGCAATGAATCGACTTCAATGTTCAGCCGCTCACTTTTAGGTTCCATCATTCCTTGGCTCCGGCCTACCTATCAGATCTACTGACTTACTGGGCCAAGCTTCGAACCAACCTCCTTCGGAATGTCACTGTTTACCTATACCTCGTTCAAACCTCGAATCCTTTGAAAACCGTGCATTTAGTTTGTATGCTAACAAAGCGTGTAACTCACTCCCGACTTGTGTCACGATATCCCTTGACTTGACCACATTTACTAATTACTTAAAACTGCACCCTTTTATGAGAGCATTTAGTAGGTCCGTGTGATTCGTTCTTTATATGCTTATGAATGCTGACACTGTGCAAGCTGACCCAATGTATTTCAACCATAACCAAGTTTATCATGTTGCTTATCAAGCATGATACGACTCACCATTCGATGGTGCTTCCTTTGCAGCAATGTAAAGCACCTAGAAAGAGATGTAATTCTCAATGAGTGTTTAATCAGGTGTATTATTATCATTATCCTCCATACGCTATGTCAACAGCTCGGCTATCACACCTATGTAAGTTTAAAGAGCTGATTAGCACTCATTTAAGTTGTAGCTCGACTGCCCTTTGCTCAGTATGCTGGTAGACGTCGATCAGCGACAATAACTTAGGTCTTATTCAATTTGACATGGATGTGGCTTCCCTATTAACCGCAAAGCTGACAGGTTTGTATCCTTCTTTACCGACATAATTGTGCACATTCCTATTTCTAAAGGACCCCTCCTACTGACTAATTTCCTGAATCGCAATCTGTAACCTTCCTTAAGTATTTTCAGGTGTTGCTGCAGGCAATGGGGCTACGTTATTAAGGTCTAGTAAGAGCTTGTCTCCTGAAGACCCAGACCTGCCATCTCTGCAGTATTCACTCTAATACAAACCTATCCCTGCTATAACCGACATTCATAATGCTTATTTGGAAAAAGGGGTCGTATCCGAAACCTGTATATTGGAAATAGCTAGACCAATACTAAAACTCCTGGATTAAATACAGAGGTCGTCGCAAACTATCGCCCAGTTTCACTTCTTCCTTTTTCAAAGTTGATAGAAAAATTGTAGCTAAGCAGCTGATGGCATGTTGTAAAAATTATGAAAATTAAAACAATTTCAAGCGGAGCTCAAGATGCAGGACTTTAATGAAACTGCTCTCGTCCGTGTTACCGAGACATTATATGCCCCAGCAATGACGGGAATGTCACTGCCCTATCTGTGCTAGATCTATCACCTGCCTTCCGCAGCATTGATCAATGTGTCCTGCTTGAACGATTAAGAACAATGAACAGTCTTGCCGATGGGGCACTCCCTTGGTGGAAGTCTTAATTCTCTGATTGTGTTCAATCCGAGTCGCATGGTGGTCAGATTCACCCACAAGACCGCTCACCTGTGGAGTCCCTCAAGGGTCCGTCCTCGATCTCATGCTTTTCTCCATTTGTAATAAACCTCTGGAAAAAGTGATTATCAAACATGGAATATGATATCACTCTTATCCTGACAACCACCGGCTGTTTTTTCGTCTTTAAAACTGTCGGAATCTCTGGCAGTAACTGATAAACTAAATGCTTACCATTCTGATATTCCGTCCTGCATGTCGGAAAATATCTGGAATCTACATGATGACAAAACTGAACTGCTGCTCGTAGGACACCCTAAGTGTGCGGCTGGATTAGAAGGCTTTGCCCTTTTAATAAGTGACGCACTTGTGCGATCATAACCACGTGCTCGAAATGCAGGAGCTCGTTTCGTCATCTATTGCCGAGCTGGCTTGGCCTATCGGTTAAGGTGCTCGCCCCAACCAAGGTCTGACTGAGGTCGCGGGCTCAAGCCCCGAGGCATATGTGAAGCGCCTGAATAGAGATTAAGTTCTCTTGGGGCGCTATATAAGTGAGTTTTATTTATTTATTATTTATCTGCCTTAATTTCGAAAGTTTAATTCCGAAGACTGCTTCTACAGCTAGCCAGCACGTTTGATCCCTTCGTACTATTGTGAGCAGTTGTCCATGTTGGTCTGCAAAGGTTTCTACTAGCCGCTTAGTTCTGTCTCGACTTGATCAGTGTAATTAATCATTGGATGCAGAGTACAGTTTTGTCATGCTGACCCACGCACAAACCTGCCACTTTTTTTTCATACCTAGCTGAATTGCCGCACCAGTTTCAGCGTCTCCCTGCATTTGGCGCCTGTATCGAATACAAATTAGCTAATTAATTAGTTATATTATATCATAATTTGTTTATAAATCACATTTTAATTTATTTTTAATTATAACAAATATGATTATAATATTAATATAGTAATAGTTATTAAGTTCTTTTAAAGTAGTTCTATTCCTCTGCTCCAAGACCGTCGGCAACAGAATCTTTTGCTCTGTATGTCCTATAGTGTGGAAGTCGCATCCACGTCTTTTATGCGAGGACCGATAGTAACCTGCTTCTGACTCTGACACATCCTTTTCAGGGATCATGACATGCTCCTTCCGGGTTCATACTACTTCAACTACTCTCCTAAAGCTGCCATGCTTCACACTTTTTCTTTGTTGAGTGAGAAGAAGTCTGTTATCCTCCGTATGCGTACCGAGAGCCGCTTAGGCTGTGAGTTTGCCTTAAGAAAATCTCATGTGTATCGACCAAATACTCTTTGTGGCGTTGTGGAGTTAAAGAGGGAGTTACAGTACATTATATTGCATACGTTTCACGTATCAGCGATGCTCAAATTATCTCATTTAAAACAGTGCTGCGTTCATGAAAGTCTGCAAATGAGCCTAACCTCTACTAGTTTTTATTCCAACATATTTATTTCAACGGCTTTTAAAACTGGGAATATAAATCATAATTTAAGTTACTTTAATTAGCCTTTAGCTTTCTTGCAATAAAGTGACCGGATATTGTCTCTTCTCTGACACAAAGGTTCTAAAAAAAGAGCTCGCAAGTATTCCACCAGCTGCTGCCTTGCTGTAGAGCAGCCGCATATGAATCGCTCCCACCTTAATCCAGTTTCCAAAGCATTAAAGTTCTCCTTAGTACCACAGCTTACACAGGCTTTGCTATATTTGCACGGACTTATTGATTAGCTAGTGAGCTCAATTTTTTGTTTAAGTGGTAGCGAAGGAAGCCATTTGCTCAGTAAATAAACCCTACGCACGGAAATGACGGCTACTCGATTGTCAAACCACTGACAGAAAATGCTGCACCTTCGCTCTAGAGAGGCTCATTAACGCTTCCGAAGTCGTTTTATTGCGATGTTTGCTCATACGGTCAGCGTGCACCAGGCTTTCCCCCAAGCACTATGGTGCGTGATTTAGGTGCATGACGTGAGCATTGCGTCGAAGCTGCACGGACTAACTAACGGACACCGTTTCGGATTCAGCTGTGACTTTGTTCATTCTCCTGAGAAGGGAGTCAAATGCTCGAACCTTAAACTGACCTAGGTAGGCATGTTAGTAAGTCCGATCATCTTAGTCGTTAAACACTAAATCTTGGTTGAATGCGAAGTGCTAGCTTTCATGTCATTACCCTATATCTTGCACGACAGGATAAAATGACTTAGGCTGTTAAAGGCTGTCTAGAACAGCTTAAGTCGTATTATGGGCTGTTCAATGAGCTTGGGGATTGAGCCATAATTGTCCTGTCATGGCAGCGCCCAGCAATGTCGCACGTAGCACCTCAAATTGTTCTCAAGAAACTGTACATGGATTAATAAACGTTGCCATTAAATGCAGTGAGCCAATCGGTTTGAATTGCATCACAAAGTTGAATGATAACATTTCGATTGGACACATTTAACAAAGATTTAAAAAGCGGAAGCACTTCTTGGTTCGTGGCAGGACAGAACAGTGTACAAACTGTTAACTTTTCTCCTAGTCCCGTACCCACCAGCCAAAAAAACCAACAGAAACAGTGAATTCCAAGACCGGGATTTACTACCTCGTGTTTTTGCTTTTTTATAACCATCGCTGTAAAAGTGAGAACTACCTGGAATTATTTTTTAAGAGACCGTCTGGTTCGTGCTTACGTTTTATAAATGATTGACAGAGAACTGTGTCGTTCAATGACGAATACGTATCCACGAAGGCTCAATCTTTATACAGAGCAGCGTCGGGCTAATCGCTTGCCAGAACATTAGATCTTGGCCAAACTCCGGCTTGTTACAGTAAGCCTGATAACATACTTGATGCAAAGCCATTGACCACCAGGTGGAATTGCTAAGCACTGAAATGACAGTGATATTTCAACGTGTCAAAAGTCAATGTGTCAAAGTTCAATGTGTCAAAGTGTCAAAAGCATATATCTGCTTTTGACGGCCTAATGAATTTAAGATTTAAAACTGTGACAACTCAGATCGAAGCAATGGTTCATTGACCTGCGAAGCGGTAGTAAAAAAATAACTCTACACTAATTGTAAACATCGTAGACCAAGAGAAACGGCAGGTGGCAAATGAGTCCACGTTGTTGAAAAGTGTAGGCAACCGTATTACTAACGAATTCGTGAGCTGGATGCTGTATTATGTGGTCTCTTCTGACTATTCCTACTACTTCGAATGCAAATAAACATGACATTGTTTTTCATTTTGTTTACCCTCATTACAAAATACTTTCTTGCAGTAGCTTCAAAATTTTAATTCCTTCCCTAAATACTCGCACAGCTGTACTGATCTGCATATGGCAGCGTGGGTGTGGCCGAAGCTTACGTTAGCCAGCGGTTTCTTTTCAATACCGGCTGTTGGGGGACATATTGTATCTTAGACTGTTTGGTTTAAAGTACTGATTTTACTATACAATTAAACTAACACAGAGAGGGGCGTACACATTATAACGTTTGCTTGTTTGTTTGTATCTCCGTCAGTAACTCCACAAAGTCATAAAGACCATGTGGGTGTTACGCAGGAGAGTTTTGCATAGCGCACTCACAGCCTAAGCGGCTTTCGGTACGCATTCGGTAGCCAACAGACTTCGTCTCACGCAACAAAGAGAAAGTGGGAAGCATAGCAGAGTCAGGAGAGCAGTTGAGGTAGTGAGTAGCATAGGAGTAGCAGTTCAGGACCGCTGAAAAAAAGATGTGCCATAGTCGGCAGTTGGAGAGTAGATGTCGATGCGTAAGAATTGTGGAAGCGAGTTCCACAGTTTTTAGGACCTGCAGAGACGAGCGCACGGAAGTACACAGATGCTTTTACATATACTCGTAAGCATTTCTCGCACTGAATCTGCTGGGTCTTCCAGAGTCATATTTGGAAGCCGTCTAACTCAATCTATTTGTCTTTGCCGCAACCTAGCGTTGCTAAGACGCCTTGCCGTGCGATCTTCCTTAATTGGCATGCTCATAAGCACAGCCCTTCGTGATTTAAATTACGTTAAGGGCTCTGGAAACGTCACGCCCTTATATAATAATTGAATGGTAATGGTAACTAGCAAATGCCAATGTAAAGCTGTTAAAGATGGGCTGGATGCCGAGGATCATCCCATAAAATCAAAAGCTTACCATTAGCTAACAAATATAGGCAAGTCTCTGAAAGAGACATCATCGGATGCAATTTGTTCTAACCTGCCCTGCTGCTGGTAGCTTCCATTTTCTAAATTGAATGCTGGTTCGCTGCCAAGCTTACGTTCAGAGGACGGTATGTGGAATCGCTGTCACATATTAGCCAATATCGTCAATTCTGAAATCGGATTCGTTTAATTTATAGACTCCAGATCACCTGACTACTAACATGTAACAGCTTTCATTATAAATTTAAATTGTATTGTACTTCTGAAGTTTTCATCATGATAAAGCATGGTTCACTGTATTGTAATACTGAAAATAGAATAGCTTAGTAAGACACCCAAAACTTTGATTATCGAAATTTATTTAAATAGACAGAAGAGTTGGATGCCATTTTGATCCCAAAATATAGCTAACAGTCTTCTTTAATTAAGTATTCTTGCACAAAATAAATTAAGCAAAATTATTTCATTTGTACAGGGCACTAAAAGAGCTTCGTCTCTATTTAGGAACTTCGCATATGCGAAGCATATGGGCTCGAACACACACCATAGTCCCAACCTTCGCATGGCGACGTATTATTCTTTACTTTAAGAACGAATGGCGAAATCAAAAACTCTTTCTGGTAGCAGCAACTATTGTTTTCAAAGGGCACACGCTAAAGTCACTCGTAACAATCGGCTTTGGATAATAGCTTCAATCTCTTTATAGACGGTTGGCTTGGTTTAAAGACTTGGAAATACCATTTAGCACGGGGTAGCAGTCACAATAAATATAGCTGCATATAAACCGTGCATCCTGCATACCAGTTTATAAAAGATAAAAAATTACAATAATTGTTGTTCCTTATTATTGTTCATTTAAGTATCTTTCAATGTGTTGATCAAAACTCGTCGGTGGAATTTATTAGATTTCCAAATAGCTCACATCTACTCAATTAATCAGCTAACGGTCTCTTACCTGATGCAAATGATGTGACAAAAAGAGCTAGCAAGCATCCAGCTCGCTGTGGCCATGCTCCAGAGCGCAACTGCATGTTTCGCCGGCACCAAATTCCAGCTTTCTGCCGCCTTCAGGGACTCCTTCCAACCAAAGCATGCGTAGCCTTTACTATGTTTGCATGCATTTATTGATTTAGTTGGATGACTTTTGTTTCCCGTTCAATTGGTAGCAATGCAATTCATTTGCTTAGTGAAGTGTACTAGGAAGTGCGAGGGCTAACACTCATTAGTCAAACCGCTGACATACAATTAGGCGCCTCTGCTTGCGAGAGGTTTATTGAGGCATCGGCAAACGCTTTCTTACAACGTCTGCGCCAAACTTTAGCGAGCACGTCCGGCACAACTTTGAAAGACAGCTCAATTTTATCCGCTAATCTACGAAGCCCGAGAGCGGAGTCAGTGAGTGGCTAACTCAGGGCAGAGTCGCTAAACTGGCTGCTCTTGCTGCCGAATTCAATATTTGGATTTAAGCATTCCTGCACTGTCAGCTGTATTGCAGATTTAATATTGAGCATGCCAATGACCGTCGTTTGATCTTTATTCTTATGTCGATTGACTCATCTATTCCGGTTTGTGGTCTGGCAAGGAATCGGCACTCACTGGGCTCAGTCATCCGCTTCATTCGCCTGCCTAGTTGAAATTTGTTTGGCCAAGGACAAACCTCTTGCTTGTTGCCTAGATAACAAGACCTAGCTGAACTGCCGCACCAGTTTCAGCCGGTTGGTGCCCTCAGGTCCCGTGTGGACAATCAATGTTCTGTTCCATTCATCCACTTAAAGACCGTTGGCGACAGAAGCTTTAGCTCTGCAGGCCTTATACTGTGGAACTCGCTTCCACAATTCTTACGCATCGACAACTGCTCTACTACTGCCCACTATGACAAATCCTTTACAGCAGTCCTGAGCTGCTACTTCCATGCTACTCACTACCTCAACTGCTCTTCTGACTCTGCTATGCTTCCCACTTTCTCTTTGGTGCGTGAGACGAAGTCTGTTGGCTACCGAATACCTACCAAAAGCCGCTTAGGCTGTGAGTGCACTATACAAAACTCTCCTGCGTAACACCCACCTGGTCTTTATGACTTTTTGGAGTTACTGACGGAGATACATTACGTAACAAGACGATTCGGTCGGTTCATTAGGGGTAATGCTATTTAACAAAGGAGCATGAGATTTAGTTTTCAACTGAGCAACTTAGCTATCGTATAATTTTCAGGCTGCATCCAATAATGGAAGCAGCAGTGATTATAATCTGATCGTGATAGCCCATGAGGTCAAGCTCTCACCTTTCACAAGATCGTGATTTTGAACTCGGCAGTTGCCGATTCTCTATAGCCAGCCGAACAGTAACCCCTTTACCGAAGACATAATTACCCACGTTTCAGTTTCTATGCTATCAATTCTGTAGCCAAACGAGGTCAGATTTTCTTTACAAATTTCAAAGACCAAATATAGGCGATAAAGATTGCATGAATCCATTTGGCGGACTCTAACACACCTAGCAAGCCCATATCCAAATCTGTTGAGAGATCGCTTGACAAGCGTCCCACCTAAACTGGCTATTTACGGCAGAAAATTTACATCTGTAAACCAGACCAAACCATAAAGACTACGAACATGCTAGGAATGAGAACTTTCTACATAAAAATTACCTGGCCGTTAGCTTTCCACATGCGTGTAGTGGCCAACGGCGAATAAGAACTTTTTGTAGAGCCTATAGGGTGCTGCATGTCGTAGGCAGGGGGAAGACGGTAAGAGACATACAGCTCAAGCAGCACAAGAAGCCTGACTGTAAAAGCCAGGAATTGACGGAATTAATTAGTGTGGAATAAGCAGAGTAAATGTAGCTAGTATGAATTGTGGAAGTAAGTTGTGCTTTCCAAACCCCTTACTTATTCCGATCGATTAACCTAATAGTGTGACGTTGCTATATTTGCATGTACTTATTGATTAACATAATTGCTTACGCTTCGCTTTAAATCAGTAGCAATGCCACTTATTTTCCAAGTAAATAAATCTAGAAACTGCTAATGACAGCCATGTATGATGATGTTTTCGCTAACATGCAGTTTGCACCTGGCTAGCTCACAAGCGTTAGGGTGAGCGATTCATGTGCATTACATGTGCTTTGCAGTCAGTCATAACATCGTTATCAGCAACCTCGAAGCGGCTTCATTTAGCTGGTGACGTTACTGATTCAGAAGTCGGGCGTTCCATCTTCTTGAGTCGGTAGTTGAGGACTCGACCGTCAATCTCACACGGATATGTGCTGAGATGCGTTTGGAAAACTGGATCGTTATATAACAAATCTTGGTTGAAGGCCGTTAAGTTAGGCGATGCCTACTCACTTTCTCTCGCGGATGATCAGCCCCTATCTAAATTATTAGACACTAAGCTGCTGCTCATGGGACGACCTAGCATGTGGTCGGACTAGAATGCTTTGCACCTCTAATAGGCAATGTTGTGCAACCGTCACTGCATGCTCCAAGTTTTGTTGCCGTCTTGGACAACGGCCTATATTTAGAAAGCCTTTAATAGAAGACTGCCTCCACAGCTCGTCATCACGTCCGACCCTTATCTAAGATCAGGAACTGTCTTCCAA
This sequence comes from Cristatella mucedo, assembly GCA_009760855.2. Lineage (NCBI taxonomy): Eukaryota > Metazoa > Bryozoa > Phylactolaemata > Cristatellidae > Cristatella > Cristatella mucedo. The sequence continues at coordinate 19,902 of WPIO01000121.1, read as the reverse complement.
GCTGGATCGAAAAAAATATGACATCCCCCTCAGATTAGTCTTAGCTAGATCCTTGTAATTCCCGTTAGTGTGGCCTAACGAAAAAGTCACTAGGGAGCTGCAGTTGTCGATTCATATGGCTTCGATTCTAGTTTGAAAGTTCCGCATATTTGAACATACCTTTCCTTCGCTAAATCAGCTAGAATGGCTGTCGGCTGATTAACGGATGCAGTGCAAAATTCTAAAGCCGACCATGAACTCCAGCCCTTGCATGGCTCGTGAAAAGGACCAGACCTAGCACGGAGCCTATATATAAATATAAATATATAAATACAAATACAAACCTAGCACGGAGCCCTGAGGTATGCTTATTTCAGAGGTACCTCAGATGATCTTTGTCAATTCACGTCAATATTCTGGAGTCCCACTGAGTACTTCTTTTCTCGGGCGAATTGTCTTATTTACTCTGGTTTCTGGCAAAATGTGGAATCGGGGCTCACTCGGGCTGTTTTAGCCGAAACTACCTACACATGTGGGAGCGGAGGTTTTGACCTTTGCAGTCAAATGTGTAAGGTGGAAGTTGGCTTGAAGATAGCTGTCCCATCTTTGCCGTATTGTTTAAACCGAGAGAGGCAAACTATTTCATGGTGCAGGGTGTAGAGCCAACTTTTGACTGAAGTAGTCACGGGACTAGTTACACGTTGCATTTCAATTCGTCGCCGAAGGTCTACTTCAAGTAAACTTAATGTTGGTTAATCTTCTTCGCTACGTACTGCAAAACGCTGCTTGCTTTGAATAATAATACCTCCTTCGTTGAACATCTAAAGCCGCCGAGTTCTTTTTAATACTTACTTAAAGATACGATTTCTGACATCCCACAGCCTGCAGCAAAAAAAGGGACGATTGCATTTGTGGACGAAAGCCGCCAAATCCCACAATGCACTTAAATGAGGAATGCATGCTGCCACCGTAGCTGTTTCCACAGTAACCTTCAGGTCAAATGACGATCGACTTGGCCACACTCGTAATATATATATATATATATTTCACCTTACTACCTTTCTCACATGAAAACAGACTACCTTTAATTCATGAAAAAGCTGGCGTTTAATTATAATAGCACTGCGAATCAAGAGAACAACGCTTTACTCAGATGAATGAGAAATAAGAAAAGCTAGTAAATAACAAGTGCTTAATGCCCGGTAGCGCTTAATCTCTATCCTGGCACTTTATCTATGCTGCAGACTTCAAGCCCACTAAATTTGCCGTCAAATGCGAGAAACTAGATATAAATCAATTGAGACGAGTGACCTTCAAAAAATTGAATTATGTGATTGTGATAAGCCGAAAACAGGAACATTTTTGGGATAAATTAATATACACTGTAAATTCAGATTTCATAGAGATCATAGCTCTTGTTTTCCCGCACGGCTTGTTCCTCTTTAAGCATTAGATTCAAAGATACGTTCGACCGAAACCCGACTCGCTGCTAGGCTCATGCAAATCGAGCGATCCTGCATTGACAGTCAGCTACAACAGCAATGGTTGAGAAGCCGAATAGATCTTCATTTCCGCTGCCGTTACTAGACCGTGTTAGGCCTGCCAATTTTTAAAGGGTAGGCGTTCCAGCCCTAATATTTTACGGATGATTGCCACTTTTACTCACTTCTACCACTGCAAGCATTGCTGCATTGCTGCTTTCCGAAGAAACCCTGATCCTTGCAGGCGATGGTGGTTTCGGTAGTCGAAGTAGGCTTTATCAGCTGGGTCGTCGTCGTCTGAGTCGTGATCGGCATATTCGTTGTCGGCTGGGTCGTCGTCGGCTGAGAGGTTGATGGGTGGGTCGTGGTCGGCTGGGTTGTGGTCGACTGAGTCTATATCGGCTGAGTAGTCGTCAGCTGAGTCGTCGTCGAGAAGCAGAGCTCGAGCGGCGCCTCTACCAATCACTTTGAGTTAGAGCATCGAGCAGCCGGCAGAAAATCGCTGGGAGAGCAGCGCCGATAGACCCCAATCGGCGGCCGATTCCACCTCGGCCGACTTGATCAGAAATTCTCAAGTGCTGCGAGCATTCGACGTAGGAAACAACACCTGGCAGGATCTCGAAAGATTAAAGATTCCCGTATAATATAAAAAAGTGATTAGATTAAAAAAAAGTGGCTGGTACGAGGCCTCGTATGGTAGGGAGAAGATTGCTACAGCAGGGCTGTTTCCAAAGATTGAATGTACCGAACGGGAAGTGACAGAACCTTGAAGCCGATGAGCTGTTCGACTGAAAGTAAGTGCTGGTCACCGAGAAGAGGGTCGCTGGAACAACTGCAAAGCTCAAGAAAGTCAAGCCTAGATGTAGAGTTTTCACCTCACTGCTAACGACTGATTGCACCGGCCGGTAAGTGAGCGACAGTACTTACACAGCTCTAACGACTGATTGCACCGGCCGGTAAGTGAGCGACAGTACTTACACAGCTCCAACGACTGATTGCACCGGCCGGTAAGTGAGCGACAGTACTTACACAGCTCGCGATGATAAGCTACAAAAGCGTAGTCCAATTAGGATGTAGATTCCTGCTTAAGCAAGCCTGTATTTTAGCAATATTATGTAATAACAACAATATTATTAATGCACATGATAAAGCGCCCTCAGAGAACGCAATCTCTTTCTAGGGGCTTTACATTTGCTGCAAAGGGAAATGTAGCTGAACATAGGCCAGTGGAGTGGATTTGTTCGACAAATGAAAGGTCCCTTGAAAAGATTACACCTACATTTTGTGCGGATTAAACAGTAGATATGCTGGCAGAGCCGACGTCAAGCTTAAGGTTTTCCAATTTATGAATCACACTTGGTTCTCTCAAAAGTTGTTTAGCGGATTCGTCACCATTCAGCAAACGAATAGTCGTTGCCAGTCATGTGCTGATGCAATCAAAACGCGTAGCAAAGAAGCTGAGATATATCGACGTTGTGGATGTTGAAAAGATATCGAAGCCTAGGTATAACTTAGTGTCATCAGCATAGAAGTGAAAACCGATTTGTGCACTTTCCTCGTTGCTTTGATTGCAGCAATATTCTAACGTTTTTGTTGGAGCTATTCTCATACAAAAAACGAGCCCAACCTTTAATGTTAAACAAACCTATATATCCATAATGAAATTTGCATTTTGCATCCATTTTTGCAAGAAGCAGGTATTATTGCGAAGCCATAAGAGCCCAGGATATAAGGTGTTCGCTCGTGGTTCACGATTGCTGTCATGAGTTCGATAGCTGTTATGGGCAATCCTTTATTGCCAACTGCAAGAGGATATTTAGTCTAATAAACACTTAACTCATGATTTATATGACGCTGGTAAATCATTTATTAAATACTGTTATTAGTTTCCGTATAACCGTTTAATTATGAGAGCATTAATCGAACGCTGTATCATGAGTTGAGCATCATTTTTGCTTACTGCCGTCTATATTTTTAATGTTTTTACATTTTTTTGTCCTCTTAAATTACACGAGGTAAAAAATTTAACATTACTTGTTTTCTCTGAATACGAAGATTGTGTTGATAAAGTGGTTAAAGTGTTAAAGTGTAATGTAAATTATTCTCGCTCCATCTTTACCTAAAAAAAGCAGAGCTTCACGTACAGGAACATGAACGGGAGCACGACTCGCATCGATTGTAAACACAGCTTTGCTCGTGCTCTTCCTCCGATGTTGTGCCTCTAAGGGTAGCCTCTAAATCCTTACCGTGCGTAAAGCCGTTAAGGTTAAGGCAGTGTCATTTATCTCAGCCTTAAACGCCACCTAGCAAAAACTGATATGAGGGTGGGGTGCAATTGAGTTTTTTTCAGGGCACTTGAAGCCTAAGAAATAATCGGTATGCATTCTTTAGCAGTAAGACTTAATGTCAGGCGAATAATAGAAAGTGAGCAGCATAGCGAGGTCATGAGGTAGTGATTGAGGTAGTGAGAACTGTGGATTCGGTAAGGAGCTGAGATAGGCTTGACGGGATACGTAAAACTACCTGCAGGAGGGTATGTGTCGCCGCGTGAAAACTGCGGAAATGAGTTCTGCAATGTAGGATCAGCTGACTAAGAGCTTCGACAATGGTCCATAAGCCTAAGAATAGAACGCCTACTTTACCGTCCTGTAATGATTAGAGTACAAGGTGGCAACAACTTGTTCAGCAGCTCTGATGAGTTGTCGCATTCCTTTCAGATATTTAGTGATGCATATTTTAGTTTCGCAGATAAGTACGTGCAAACGAGTGAACACTTTTTCGGTAGATTCTTTAGATAAAAATCGTTAGTGCAAAGATGTTATGAACGACTTTTTCTGACTCGAATACAGATAGCAAGATGATATCCGAATGAGTTGAGAGGTCGTTTGAAAGACTTCCCACCTACATTAAAGATGTAATGCATTTTCATGTGCAATCACGACAAAACCATAATGACTTTGAATATGCTAGGAATGAGAACTTTTTTAGATCGTTTAGAGCGTGGCTAAAACTCGTGCAAAGCGAGAAGCATAGCTGAGTAAGGCCAGGAATGGACGTCTTTAAGACTATTTTATTAGGAAAGCAAATGTCATGGATAAGAAACGTCCAAAAATGTTCGGCCTTCAACACACTCAATCAGACGTATCGATTAAAGAACGCTCAGACTTTACTCTAATTGCCTGCACTTATTGATTATCTTAATGCCTTTAGTTTTCCGTTCAATTAGTACCAATGCAACTAATTTTCAGAGCAAATAAGTCTCGACGCTGCAATTGAAGTCCAAACTTTGAACAAACCCTCGACTGAAATGATGCATCTCAGCTTGTGAGAGATTTATTCACGCATCGGCAAACGTTGAATTACTACTGTTGTGCCAATGGGTAGGGTGCACGTGTCAAGCTCACATGCATTATGGTGAGCATTTCAAACGCAACGCTTGAGCGTCGTATTTAGTCTGTAATGTGTACATGGCAAACTGAAAGTGGATTTAATTCAGGTTAAAAATTCAGTTGTGGATTCGGAAGACAGGTCCTCTCTACGTTAGTTGGGGTCAAGATTTATATCCCTGTAAAAGTGATATCTTACTCTTGTAATGTGCCACGAAACTTTTGTTTTTTTTTAGCTTCTGACATCAAAATTACTCAGCATGAAAGTACATTAGTTAATGAGTTTAATTTATTTATGAACTCTTCTGTACCTAAGAGGATATCTGGTTGGAGACGGGCAAAGATCTAAAAAATTCCTCGTAGCTCGAGAATTATTCAGGCTCGTTCTAATACATTTATGGAGGAAGCAATAATAGAGTTACAGCCATTGAGAACCAGGGGACAATGTTAAGCATTTAGATCACATAAAAACTTCAGCAGCTTTTCGATATCCAAATAATGTGAGCGATAAAGTTAGGAGAATTGAGATCGAAACCACAGTATAGATATACAGTCGTCTCTCGACACTTCGTGTTCACACTTTAGTGTTTCAGATTAGCGTGGTTTTTTAAATGCATTTAATTATAGTTGATCACAACAGTAGAAATTACACAGCATATGCTCAGTTATTAGAGTCAATTAAACACTCATGTATACAATTAGAATTAATTTTACTGTATGCATGGACTCTGGGCCGATGAATTCGATCGCCCCAACGAATTTTTAAACACCAGATGCAACTGCTCGACATCTTCTTGAGTATGATCAAGTACTTTTTCTGCACATTCCGGTGTGGTGAAATCAAGCCGATCAGAGCGAGCTTTCCAAAGGTTGGCTATTTTAATCCTCCTCATATCATGTCCAGCGATTGACTCAGCGTCGCGAAAGTTGGTTTCCTTAAATTTTTACGGTTTTACACGATGTGGGGGAGCTTGACTCTTTCAGCCTGAAAGCACTGGGCACAGGCCCATGCCGGCTCGTCTCAGCAGCCGCAGGCTGACGACTGGTGGGGGCAGACGATGACTCAGCAGTCTTGCTCAAATCCTTGTACTGCCGGCATTGAGCTGAGATAAGTGGGAGCAGTTTTGTCGGCGATGTAAAGATCTAGCTTTGCCATGCAAAGCCAGGCTTGAGGACAGGCATGCCGGGCTTTAAGAAGCAGGTTGTGGCCCAGCTACATCAGTCGGGAGCTTAGGCAGCCCCAGCTGAGCGATCCCCAGCAGAGCGATCCACAGCAGAGCCATACCCAGCAGACCCAGCAACAGCACAGCCAGCAACAGCAGAGTCAGCAAACAGCAGAATCAGCAGCAGCTGAGCTAGCATCAGCAGAACCGTACCTAGCAGACCCAGCAACAGCAGATTTAGCAAAAGCAGAGTCAGCAGCAACAGCAGAGTCAGCAGCAGCAGAGTCACCAACAACAGCGCCAGCAACAGCAGAGTCAGCAGCAGCAGAGCCATACCTAGCAGACCCAGTAACAGCAGAGTCAGCAACAGCAGAGTCAGCAGCAACAACAGAGTCAGCAGCAGCAGAGTCACCAACAACAGAGCCAGCAACAGCAGAGTGAGCAGCACCAGAGCCATACCCATCAGAGCCAGCAACAGCACAGCCAGGAACAGCAGAGTCAGAAGCAGCAGAGTCAGCAGCAGTAGACACAGCAACAGCAGATTCAGCAACAGCAGAGTCAGCAACAGCAGATTCAGCAGCAGCAGCAGAGTCACCAACAACAGAGCCAGCATCAGCAGTGTCAGCAAGAGCAGAGCCAGCAACCGCAGAGTCAGCAGCAGCAGAGCTAGCAACAGCAGAGCTATACCTAGCAGAGCCAGCAACAGCACAGCCAGCAACAACAGAGTCAGCAACAGCTAAGTCATAGTCAGCAGCAGCAGAGCTAGCATCAGCAGAGCCAGAAACCGCAGAGGCAGCAGCAGCAGAGTCAGCAACCACAGAGTCGTGAGAGCATGAGCCCTGCAGACTCGTGGTTGGCCTTGTCGTGGAGAGCTGAGTCGTTGTTGGCAGAGTCATTGTCGGCTGAGTCGTGGTCGGCTGAATCAGGGACTGCTTCATCGTGGTTGACTGATTCATTGTTAGCTGAGTCGTGGTCAGGTGAGTAGAGGTCGGCTGACTCGTGGTTAGCTGTGTGGTGGTCGGCTGAGTCGAGATCTGCTGTGTCCTGGTCAGCTGAGTCGTGGTCGGTTGAGCTGGTGTTATCTTAGTCGTCGTTGGCTGACTCGTGGTGGGCCATATCATGGTTAGCTGAATCATGCTCGGCTGCTGCGTTGTCTGCTGAATCTTGGTCTGCTGAAATGTGGTTTGCTGTATCGTGGTGGGCTGAGTCGTTGTTAGCTGAGTCGTGGTCAGGTTAGTAGAGGTCGGCTGAGTCGTGATCTGCTGTGTCGTGGTCAGCTGAGTCGAGATCGGCTGATTCGTTGTTGGCTGAGCCGTGGTTGTCTTATTCGCTGTTGACTGACTCCAGGTCGGCCACGTCGCGGTCGGCTGAGTAGTTGTCGGCATAGCCATTGTCGTGTCAGTTGTTGTCAGCTGAGTCGTGGTCCGCTGTGTCGTGGTCGGCTCAGTCGTTGTTGGCTGAGTCGTAGTCAGGTGAGTAGAGGTCGGCTGAGTTGTTTTTTGCTGTGTCGTGGTTTGCTGTGTCGTGGACAGCTGAGTCGTGGTCGGCTGAGTCGTGGTCAGCTGAGTCGTGGTCGGTTGAGTAGTGGTCGGCTGAGTTGTAGTTGCTTGAGTCGTATTTGGCTGAGCGGTGGTTGTCTTAGTCGTTGTTGGCTGATTCGTGGTCGGCCATGTCGTGGTCAGCTCATTAGTTGTCGGCAGAGTCGTTGTCGGCTGAGTCGTGGTCGGCTGCATAGAGGTCTGCTGTATCGTGGTCGACTCAGTCGTTGTTAGCTGAGTCGTGGTCAGGTGAATAGAGATCGGCTGAGTCATTGTTTGCGGCATGATGGTCGACTGAGTCGTGGTCTGCTGTGTCGTGGTCTGCTGTGTCGTATTCAGATGAGTCGTAGTCGGCGGAGTCGTGATCAGCTGTGTCGTGGTCGGCTGAGTCGTGGTTGGCTGAGTCGTAGTTGGCTGAGCCGTGGTTGATTTAGTCACTGTTGGCTGACTCGTTGTCGGCCATGTCGTGGTCAGCTGAGTCGTTGTCAGCAGAGCCGTTGTCAGGTCAGCCGTTGTTGGCTGAGTCGGGTTCTGCTGTATCGAGGTCGGCTCAGTTGTCGTTAGCTGAGTCGTGGTCATGAGCATAGAGGTCGGTTGAGTCGTGGTTTCCTGAGTGGTGGTCGGCTGAGTCGTGGTTTGCCGAATCGCAGTCAGCTGAGTCGTGGTCGCTGTCCACTTCGTCCTGGTCGGATCAGTCGTGATGGTCTGTATCGTTATCGGCTGAGTGGTTGTCAACTGAGTCGTGGTAGGCTGAGACGCGGTCGGTTGAGTTGTTGTCGGCTGTGTACTGATTTGCTGTGTCGTGGTTGGCATTGTCGTGATCGGCTGATTTGTTATCGGCTGTGTCGTGGTCAGCTGAGTCGCTGTCGGTTGAGTTATGGTTTGTTGTGTAGGGGTTGGCTGGGTAGGGGTGGGCTGAGCTATTGTCGGCTGTGTCGTGGTCGGCTGTGTCGGGGTCGCCTGAGTCGTAGCCAGCTGAGTCATTGTTGGCTAAGTCGTTTTTGACTGAGTCGTGGTCAGTGGTGTAACATTCGGCTTCGTCGCGGTGGTGTGAGTGACGACGCCTGGAAAGCGTTGTACTTCTGAAATCAATGTGCTTGCTGTACCTCGCGCCCAGCCAATAGTTCTTAAAGCCGCTGTGCATGGCGAATTTCGCTTCAGATCTGTTTGTGGCCCACTTTGGCCAAGCTTTTCATTATCATTATCTACTGTAACATTCCCACTAATCGCGGACTCCTACTTGTTCAACCCTCCGATTTAGCGAGGGAAATATTTTTTCTTACGGTGACAAGACGTGGTCTCCTACTGTTAAACACTTGTAATTTTTTGTAAATTTCTAGAATTGAAATATTCAGACTAATAAGCATACACTTGATAAAGCACTAGCAGAAGACTCAATCTCTTTCTAGGTGCTTTACGTTTGCTGCACAGGAAGCACGATATAAAGCCGGCCAACTCGTTATCTTGTATTTAAATAACGAACTCATTGTTTGCCATGAGCGTGGAGTAAAGACTTTGACTATTGCCTCGGAAATTTGACCAATGCTGATTGAGTTGACGGCCAATCTGTGCAAAGCAATGACTCGGCCTTTGTAAGGAGAGGGGCCTGCACTTTGTAGTTGCTTCGGCGTTTCCCGAATCGTGGTTAAAAAAGTATCATGCAAAGCTTATGAGTCTGTGTGAATTATTTGATCCCAAAGTGCTAAGCTCCCAGTCTTAGACGCTCGTGCACCGAAGACTCTTTCAGGAAGGATACAGGAAGGATGCTAGACTCTTGATCACAGACAGATCGAAAGGCATTTTTCGAAAGGAAATTTCGTAGCGTTAGTATTCCAGAAAAGCATGTGGTACTCGACGATCAATGCGAAGTATGAAGAGTACTTTGATTACGAAATCCGTCACTCGATGTAGTTCTGGAAGTAGTTAAACAAAGAAAACATGGAAGTAGCTTCACACGGCCTTTAGTTTTACTGATCAACTGAATGCTGGGGTAGAGTACATGGAGTAGCAAGAGGGTGTGAACAGTAGCGTCTGACGAGACGCAATTGGTAGGGGTGGGCGCTTAAATTGTCCACTGCCTTGGCCGGAACGCAACGTAAAAGCGGACGTAGAGATTTGGTAATCGACGAAGAGCAGAAAGCGAAGGGTCGCCACATTTCTTGTTCGTCGGCTGTGTGCCCAAGCACCCATTCACCACTGTTATTATTTGTGCAGGGGCGGAGATCTCAACGGCAACCTGCTGAGACCGACTAAATTGAATAAGATTAAAATTAAAGACCATATAAGTAAGACCAAATCACCAGTCATGGCTCCACCTTGAGCTTCTAACCACCTGGCACTTTATGTCGCTTGCCAGCAAGTGAAGGCTTGACTGTAAAAAGTCGTGGGGAAGCAATGAGTTGCTATGGCATTGGCGTTAGGTAATTACTTTCGCTTTCAGGATTTCAGCAAAAGGATTTATTAGCTCACCGGCACTATCTCGTCATTATGCTGTGTTCTAGCATGTCAGTGGAGTGCTATGCTAGCGCCACGTCGCTCCCATCGTTTTAAAGCCGTCCTGGTCTGGCCCTGTATTTAACGTAATCGCCTTTTGTGACCAAGGTCAATGAGCTCAGCTGAACGATTGCCAAGTTGGTGGGCTCGAGCCCTACGGCAGACGAGAAACGCCTTAAAGAAGTTGAGTTCTCTGAGGGTGCGAAAATTACGATTTGAATGTTCTTGAAATCTCTTAAAATCTAGTTCGTACCAGTGCCATGTCGCATGCCTGGATCGGTCCGTTTTCACTAACGATACTTTCAAAACTGCCATCGCATCGTCAGCCTCGGACGGATGGGAGCAGTGAGATGCAACAGAGCTGCTCACCGTTTTGGAAAAGAAGCTGTGCTTCGTGCACGCTCGCCTGCGACGCCCCACCGGCTGTCATGAGACTGCAGGCGTCTCTAGTCGCCGAATAGCTGAAGGTGGTGCATGTCGATCCAGCGTCTGTGCTGCAGCGATGCCTGCAGTGGCGCCGGCACGCTGGATTGCTTTCTTAGCGAGGCGATCGTCATAATGTCACCACGGTGGACATCGAAGCGAACTTTCGTGCTTCCCTCTCCTACAAGGCGTCGCACCCGTTTCCTGAGTGCAGTGCTGCTTCCACCGACTTTGGTCGACTCTGTGGCTGAGTGGCTTTAATCGCTGAGCACTGACCCAACCGAGTGTGGACAGTGCACACATAGCGAGCAAGCGACGACAAATTAGGCGTGGGAGCTGACTGCATCTAAATATATCTTCGGAATTTGGCTGGTCGCCGAACGTTCCGACGAACGCTGCATGCTTGCCAACGCCAGACGCACAGGTTGCCGTCGATCACTGTTCAATGAGAACGCGACATATGTGCACAGCTGTTTAATTTCCGTTGCCTCCATCCTGTGTTTCGAGGACTCAGCGGATCGTTTAGGAAGAGAATAGATCATTTGCAGAGTCAAAACATGAAGAGAACCTAAATTTCCTCTCAGGCGCTTTGAATTTTAGGCCCAAGAGACTGGCGGCCATTTGAATTTAGCTTAGTCACATAAGTGGCCATACGAGCTCCAAATATCAGCTAAATTTAGGCTAGCCATGCAGGGAGTCATTATTCGCCGAGCAGACACAGCGCATCTCTCCCCATCGTATTTTTTGCCTACGGACGTGGTTGAACGTATGAGCGCCCTACGTGACCACAGAGCCACCACACAGCTGGTGCAGCCGCTGCGACCAGCGACGGCTGGGGCGACGGCGACGATGCAATTTTGGAGCATGGACACCACCAAGCATTCGGCAGTGACCGCCATCCTACGGAGGCTCGCTGAGGCTCGCTGCGGCTCGCTCGGCAGCTGAGGCAGCGAGCGCTCACCACCGGTGTTGACCAGCAGGCAAATCAGCAGCTGGAGGGGATCGAGGCAACCACAAGGCAGCCGAAACTGGTGCCACTGTTGCCTGTGCATGGCGTCGGCTAGCCGCCGCTCCGTTGGCACCAACGCTTTTATGCCACCTCGGGCGCCACGGCATAAAAGCATCCGCTCGAGCGAGCTCGGCTGTGGCGAAGCAGTTCTGCGCCACAAAAACAACAGGCTGGAAAAGGGGTTGTGGCGTCGCTCGTCTTTGTTCTCTCTCTCTCGTCGCTATTGGCACAGGCAGGGTGAGGCAGCGAGCGAGGCTCAAAAAAACCCGCACTGGCGGGAGAGCAAAGCTAGCGTCCTGTACTTCTTTATGAGCAGCTGCAGCGCTAGCCACGGAGTGAAGAGGGTCAGAGGTACTTGACAAGCATTAAATTGGGTACAGTTAGCTAGAACACACGATTTCCACAATAACTTAAGATGATGTAGTCTCCATCCCGATACTGTGGAGCACCCTCCAAGCCAATCGACGTAGAAGGGGTCAGCAGCACTCCCAGTTTCGAAGTATCGCAAGAAGATTAGGATCGTGCTTAAGCAAACGTGCTCAAGCTAACACGGTTGCACTCACTGCCGCCATGTAGTCGGGCCTCTGGCTATCACGGCGTGCAGAATCGCGATGAGCAGGCATGCCAAGCCGGCAGTATCCTAACAGGACAAGCAGTTTTTAGCAGATAAGGACAACAGAAACAATAGTTACCAGAATAGACGCATCTCCAGCTAAACCTTAAAACGGTAAGATGAAGCAGCCGGCCGGCGGCAATGTCAGGCTGAGCTGCAGCACAAAGCCATAACCTTAGTTTGAGTCAAATGATGGGCACGTCGAAATGCAGCGTCTTGGTTGCTCAGCTACCCAGTACGGTGGCACGACCTGGCTCATCGAGTTTCTGCATTGAGCGGCCAACGGGTGGCCCAGTCTGAGGCCTCGCACGCCTGCAGAAAAGCAAGGCCGAGCAGCGGCGACAGACCCAAGTCGGAGGCCGATTCCACTTCACTTTCTTGCAGTCACCTATCGCGTACAAAACTGCAGCCAACTCAATCGGAAATTCTCACCTATCGCGGTTATTCAACAAATATCCACAACTTAGAGTTACAAACCCAAAGAAATTTCTAGTTCTTGACTAGCACAATCATTGGTGCGCTTAATTAAAACGGATGATTTACATCGCAACCTAGGATGATTTAATCTCTATTCGGCTGCTTTGCAGTGACCTGAAAGTAAACCAATGTCCGCCGGGTCAGATGCATGCATAGTTTCAATTTAGCACAAGAAAATGACGATCGTGCTTGTAATAACGTGCTAAAGTAAACATAAATGCACTCATTGATGCCGGGTAGCCGGGATATGTCACGGGTAGCCTGGATAGTACGGCACGCTGAATCGTGCACACAGGCATGCAAATCAATTTGGAGCGTAACAGGACAAGATTGCAGCAGCAAGGACATCAGCAAAACAGCTGAGCTTACCAGAAGAGACGCACCTCCACCTGAGACTTAGGAGATGCCAAATCATCACAAGTAGCACTCTTTTTTGAAAGCCTCCTCCGGACGTACGGTTCTTCCGAGTAGAGGGCTCGATCCCCAAAAACAAATAATATCATGCATTATGTATTTGTATATTGCCTTCTGAGAACAAAGCCTCTATCTAGGAGCTTAGATTAGCGACAATGGAGGCTAGATCAATTTTCTAGCGGTAACAGGCACATTGCCTACAATCAGAATCAGATCTCCATTTAGTGCGATGGACGGCAAGATGACTAGACGCTGAGGAGCCGGTGACGTGCTAGCACATGACAGAGGGCGATAAAAGTGGTCAGCTGAGTAGAGCAAGTGAAGTAACGCATAAAAGAAAATTGTATTCAAAACTTTGGAATTCATTCTTCACGTTAGGAAGACAATTAAGCTCTTTTGGAAGTCTTGAGGCGTCGCATCGTTTCACCTTTCGCGATCAAACCGGACCATAATTCAGACCATAGTTTAAATCAGACCTGACCATAGACCATAGTTTAGCAGAGCGGTCGACGATCAACCACTCAGGCTGGAAGTCCTTAATCATTTTAGTGAGAGAAATGGCTCAGTGAAGAGAATTGCAAAAATCTAGGTGAGACTTCACAAATGTTACGAAGTGGTTAGGCCCGTCGAGTTTTCGTCTGAGCGCCAACCGAATTTGGCAAAGTTCCCTAGCCGGAAGTTGGCCGAAATAGAAAAACTAAAAATCTCTCACATTTAATAAAAAGCTGATCCGCGAAAGGGCCTAGATTTGAGGCATGAGCGGTGCTGGTGGGATCATATCTGAACCAACCGTGCTCAAACACGTTTATTAGGCCGAGCCTAAATATGGCAGTACGCCTAACGTAACGGGCACACTGAGACTGGCTCATCGATTCAGGAATTAGCCGACTACCCCGAAGGCATGGGATGACTCTCGTATGGGCAGACAATCTCGTCGGCCGAGCTCACAGAACCGCAGGCCATGCTAAGTCACCAAGTGGGGAAAGCTCACGGCATCACAAATAGATCTCTTTTACCCTCAGCTACTATGTCAGCTCACTCTGCATTTCAAGCCTTTGCGATACCGAAAGCAATTGAGGCTTTTTAGGTGTCGTAAAATCACTCTCGAGCGTGACATCCCTTATTCTCTTCGGTTTCTAGAGTAACTGAAGGGCGAAGCTTTAGACGGCAGCTCTATTTAATCAGCTAATTAGTGAAGCCTTAATGTGGAGTCGGTGAGCTGGCTACTTAAGTTGCCAAGCTCAAAGTAAGGTTAAAAACGTCGCATCATAGTCTGCGGCATTGCAGCTGCACTATCGAGCCTTAAAATTAGCATAATCTTGTCCTTCTTTTCTTATGCGGATTGTCTCATATATTCCGGTTTCTAGTCTGTTGAAAAATCAGCTCTCACTCTCGTCATTTATCTGCTTCATTCACCTGCCTAGTGGAAACAAGTTGCACCGAAGATGAGCCCCATCGAGAGAGCTTTGATAGCAAGAAAATTCAGACTTTTCGTTTGAAGTAATCTTATTCAACCAAGAAACGCTAGATTGTATGTTTAACAGCGATTTGTATTGATCATTGAACTTTTTTTCTGCAAACTATATTCCAAGAAGCAGTGGTTATCGGGAAGTCGTGATAGCTCGAGATAATGTGGTAGCTGTTCCCGACCAACGTCGTGAGTTCGATAGCTGCTGTGGGAGTTTCCTTCTTTCTAACTGCAAGCGGGACAGTGGCTATAGATATTACGCTCTTAATGCTAGATATAGATGAGGCTGATAATCGTCTAATAATTCTTGCCATTTATTAGCATATAATTGCTAAACTATGCCAGCACGATACAAATGCTACGACATAAGTTGAGTACTGCCTTTGCATACCGCCTTTCATATGTTTACCTTGTTTCCTAATTTCAAGACATTGAAATTAAATGACGATTGCATTTTAAAATTTCATTCGTCACTGGATGTAAAGTGTGTCTTGACTCAGTGGTTACATTTTTTGGCCTTTTCGAGGTTTTTTCCACGGTTGTTGGTTCCAGCCGTATTGAGTGCCATAACGGCACTCTAGGTAGAGCGGCTGGTTTTAGCGACCTTGGTTTTGAGATTAGGGTTGGAATCCTGAGGTGGGAAATTCTTTATTGCTGCTGCTGCAAGTGGTAGTGATAGTATTAAATGTTCCTCTGTCGCCGTAAACAAGATTCCGGTAAATCAGCTAGTACTATTTTAATATTATTCAGAATCAGCAATTAAAGTTATTAGCAGTGAAAGAGTACAGCTGCAGTGCTTAAAAAGCTGTTTATTTTGATGTAGAATAATGAAAAAAACATTTAGTATATATATTCATGTGAGAGGTTATTATGCAGTTCAGGGTAATAAAATAATAAGTGGTCGTATTCGTGTGACATGTCATCGGTAAGTTATTTGCACTCGGCAGACTCTTTCGGAATTATATGCCAATGAAATGAACTAATGAACAAGTGGTCTATTGTTCATTAGTTCAAAAAGCTTGGTCTCCTTTCGCAGGAAGCACCAAATTAAATATGTTGGCTCTGCCTACATACTAGATTATCCTAGGACAAAAGTTCCGTCACTATAAAATCCTACAATTGAGCAGACTACAAGCCTATAAGCTATGGTAGCGTAATGTAAACTAATCCAGTTTCACCTTTAACTGGGAAAAAACTTCACGGACGAAATTAGGAAGGGTGCCAGAATCACTTCCAATGTAAACGCTGCTTTACTCGTGTTACTCCAACGAACTTATTGTATTTGCCTTAAACTCCTCAAAGCCGCAAATTCTATGATGGTTTTAGGCAGGAGAGTTTTTAATGGCATAGTCTAAGCATATTCGGCGATAGGAATGTAGTCTTTAGCCAGTAGACGTAATGTTGGCCAAAAAGGACACTGTGAGAAGAATTGCAAACTCACAAGAGCAGTAGAGGTAGTGAGCACCTTGGAAGTGGTAAGTAGCTCAGATATTATAGACTCAATGCGCCGAAGTCGGCAGGAGTAGGGTAAACGTCTTTGAGTGACGATTGTAAAAAGGAATTATACAACCTAGGACCTGCTGAGAAAACGCCTCAGCAACGGTCGCTATAAACATAGTAATAGATCATGCACTTTTCAACTATGAATGACCTGGGGATGTGAAGTGGTGGAAACTTGTGCCGCAGCTCAGCTAAACAAATAAAAAAATTTAATGACAATGTGTTGATGGTCTAATTTTTTAGCTTCGGTTAGTCAAACAAGCTCTGTTTCTTTCAATTCTCTAAATAAAATTATCAGCGCTAGAGATTGTATGAACCACTTTGTCGAACTAAACTTTAAATAGCAAGAGCATATCCGAATCTGTTGACAGGTCACTTTAAGGCCCTCAACCATCCCAATAGATGCATGGCATTTCCATAATTAATCACGACTAAACCACACTGACTGTGAAGACGCTAGGAATCCTAAGAACGAGAATTTATTCAGAAAACTTCCAAAGTAACCCCCTTTCGGCACGTGGGACTTTATCGACGGAATGCAACTAATGCAACGCGAAAAGCACAGCTGAGTATGGCCATGGATCGAGGTTATTTGGAGTATGGCAAAAGGAGAGCAAATACCTTCAGTAAGAGTTGTGGATGTAAGCTCAGCTTAGCATGGCGCTCAATTATTCTTATCGATTAATGCATATGCAAATTGTACTATATTTGCATGCACTTATTCACTATCTCGGGTCCTTAGGTTTTCCGTTTAAGCAGTTGACACACAGTTTTTTCTTATCATAGAAATCTATACACTACAATTGGCAGCCACACAGTGGCCAAATGGCTGACGTAAAATGCTGCATCTCAGCTTGTGCAAGTCACATTCATGCATTGGCAAAGTTGCATTACGGTTTTTTCGCCAATAAGAAGTGTGCACCTGGCGAGCTTGCAGGCGATCTTACATTAGAGTGCGATTCAGATGCGAGGCTTGGGCGTCGGAATTAGTATGGAATCCTTAGATGGAAAACTCAGAACATGTTTCATTCAGGAATACCGTTGCTGATTTGGAGGTCACATACCCTGTTCTTCAGTTGGGGATCGATGACTCAACCGCAGATCTCAGCTGGAGTGATGGCGAGATATGTCTAGCCTCGTGAGACACTTGAAAATAAATCATCCTGTAGGCAATACAATAGCTGTTACACAAGTTAAGCTACGTCTCCCACACCTGGATGGTACGACTGATGCTATCTGAGCCGGGAGATTGCCCATTAATTGGTGCAGTCATTGAAATACCCAGCAAGGGTGCAAGCAGTGTCACATGTTTGTCTCTCGAAGTTATTAACCCAGTCTTAAACAATTTTCCTAAATACAACAAGGCCATCGGTTAGAATTGGATGACAGTGCAGTATTTTAAAAGTGTACTGGGATGCTTTTAAACGATTTAAGGCAGATAGTAAGCAGCTATAGGTTTGAATTTGGACATCACATTCGAAACAACATACAGACTTTTATCTTTTTTTAGTCATCTTGCGATTTGTCATCACTCGTGCACCTTGGTGCCACTCAAGGTGAGTATGTTTTATGATGGGCCAGATGTTGTTTGCGTATTCGTAATCAATGCTGTAAAGTGACAACCGCCTCTTGTTACTTTCCAGAAAATTTCTGGTTTTTTAGTTTACATAGAGACGGTCGAAGGGCTAATAATCTGTTAGTAGCTCGAGAATCATCCGGGCTCGTCATGATTCAATGTTCTAGACGCAAGACTTGAGTCAGATTTACTGACGACCTGGCAATAATGCTAAGCATAAATATCACAACCAACTTCAGCAACGAGTCAATATCAAAATAAATTGCCGATCAGAGCATGCTGTTGACAGGTTGGCTATTCAATTCTTCTAATACTATGGCTGCTGATCGATTCAGCCTTATGCGTTTTGTTCTCATATATTCTTAAGTTTGTACAATTTTCTGTAATAGAAATGCGGTATTTGAAATTATAAGTGCTATCTATCTTGTTCTATTTCGGTAAAAATATTTTATTATAAGTTAGGAACGGGGACTAAAAGGATGCTTTTTCATATCGGTATGGTTCTGCTAACGTTAGAACAATTAATATGAATAAATGAATACATTTTTATAATTTTTAATATATATATAGAGAGAGAGATATGGTCCCAAAATTGTTCTTATCATTTCAACTGGGAAAGTATTGTATATATGCGTAACCGTCATACTTCTCGGAAGTTCGCATATTGTAGGTTGAAGTAATTAACCACGAAAAACTAGGGACGGTTGCAGCTGTTACTTTTACTTGTTCCAGTTTTATAAGACCATCTAACCACAAGCATGTAGGCTTCGAATGTTACAATGAAAATCTCTGGAGTCACGCCCGCCTAGTCTCTGGGGCTTGTGGCAGTTACTGGCAGAGACTCGTAAAGAGATTACAAAAATACGATATTAATAACACTTTCAGTGAATACAATCTCTTTACACTTGCTTCAAACAATGCACGACAAAATATGTTTATTCGCAGTAGTGCAGTGTCACCACATTTAAGCGCACTAGAGTCAATCAATTACATACACTAAATGCTGCAATAGCTAAATGCATTTGAAATTCTCCTGAATGTCAATAAGTCAGATTATGTCCTGACGCTTTTGAAAGTTAGTTGTAGGCTTTTAGTGGGAAAGACCGCCTGGCGGCATCACCGAATGATTCAGGATTCCTGTAAAACATAAATAAGTGATTAGATTCCGAAAAGTTGCCGGTACGATGCTTCGTATGGTTTGTATGGTTCGTATGGTTATTTTCACTCTTTGAGTGAAGGCTAGTGCAGATCGCCAAAAAGTGAGTCACTGAGGCAACTGCAATGCTCACGAAAGTCAAGCCTAGCTGCAGAGTTTTCAACCCACTGCTAACGACTGATTGCACCGGCAGGTAAGAGAGCGAAGTGACTTACACAGCTCCAGATAATAAGCTACAAATGCGTAGACCAATAAGAATGCAGTATCCTGATTAAGCAAGACCATATTTCAGCTTAGTTATAAGCTGACAATTGGCTCGCTGAGCTGATTTGGTAGTCTAATGAAAGGTCACTCTAAAAGAGAACACCTAGATTGTGTGCGGATTAAACAGAAGATATGCTAGCAGAGCCAACGTTAAGCTTAAGGTTTTCCAATTTCAGAATCACACTTGGTTTTCTCAAAAGTTGAAGGTGGGCTTGGTCACCATGCAGCCAAGGAATGGTTGCTGCCAGTCATACTCGGATGTAGTCAAAATATATAACGACAGGTCTGAGAGCATTCTGAGAGCGTCTGAGAGCGTTGTGGACGTTCAAAAGAAATTGAAGCCAACGTGCAACTTGGTGTCATTTGCATATAGAGTTAAAGCCTAAATTGTGCACTTCATCGCTTCGTTGCTTTGACTACAGGAAGATTGAAACGTGTTGTTGGGGGTTAAATGTTAAACTGACAAGGAGCCCAAACTTTAGCATTTAACAGAGCTATGTATTCATCACGAAAAAATGCTCTGTACATATTTATGCAAGATGCAGTTTTTATTGCGAGATCGTAGTAGCCCAGGATGTACGTCGCTCGCTGTTCACAGCTTCTGTCGTGAGTTTGATATCCGTTATAGGCTATTCTTTATTATTTACTGCAAGCGGATGTTTAAGCCATTAACCATTTAATTAAACGATGTAGACGAGGTTGATAAATCATTTAATATTTACTGTTATTGTTTTCGATTTAACGTTAAAATTAAATTATGAGAGCTTTAATCGAATGCTACATCATTAGTCGAATATCACGTTCGCATGCGGCTCTTTATATTTTTAACATTTTCCCCGAATGATTGACATGAAAATTACACTACGTAAAAACTTACAATTTATTTTTCACTGAAATTGAAATTTGTGTAGATAGAGTGGTGAAAGTATTAAAGTTTAATTTAAATTAATCTAGCTCTATCT